>OX465291.1:90612511-90662511 GCA_949987695.1 Merzomyia westermanni
AGCCCTGTACAAGTACAGCTGGGTATAAAAAGAAAGCGTGGCTTTTAGCCGATTTTGCTCATTTTCACAGCAAACAGTTGTCGCTACGAAAAAAATGTCTATGCCAAATTTCAATGTTATATCTCCAACGGCTATTGATTTACAGCTTGTTAACTTCTGAGATCGATTCTTCTAACTGTGGGCGTTGACATGCCCATATCCCAAAATTTTGCTGAACTTGTGTTTTTCGTTATAAAATCAATCCATCGACTAAATTTCATTAATTTCGTTGTATTCGTTTTTCGAATTATCTAATTTTTTCAATTTTTCGATATTTTCGATATAGGAAAAGGGGGCGTGGTTATCGTCCGAATTCGCTCATTTTCGCTACCAATCTATTCTGAGTCTAAATAAGCCCACATACGAAATTTGGTGAAGATATCTCAATATTTGCTCAAGTTATGGTGTTAACGGACAGACCGACAGACCGACGGACATGGCTCAATCAAATTTTTTTTCGATCCTGGTCATTTTGATATATGGAAGTCTATATCTACATCTATTCCCTTATACCTGTACAACCAACCGTTATCCAAAACATAAGTTATAAGACCCCTGTGTACAAGTACAGCTGGGGTATAAAAAGAAAGCGTGGCTCTTCGCCGATTTTGCAAATTTTCACAGCAAACAGTTGTCGCTACGGAAAAAATGTCTATGCCAAATTTCAATTTTATATCTCCAACGGCTATTGATTTACAGCTTGTTAAACTTCTAAATTTGCTTCTTTCCATTTTCATTACCAATCTATTCTGAATCTAAATAAGCCCGCATACCGAATTTGGTGAAGATATCTCAATATTTGCTCATAGTTATCGTGTTAACGGACAGACGGACGGACATGGCTCAATAAAATTTTTTTTCGATCCTGGTCATTTTGATATATGGAAGTCTATATCTATATCGATTCCCTTATACCTGTACAACCAACCGTTATCCAAACAAAGTTATAATACCCTGTGTACAAGTACATCTGGGTATAAAACGCAAGCGTGGTATTCAGCCGATTTCGCTCATAGAAAAGAATTTATATGCCAAATTTCAATGTTATCTCTCCAACGGCTATTGATTTACAGCTTGTTAAACTTCTGAGATCGCTTCTTCTAAATGTGGGCGTTGACATGCCCATATTCCAAAATTTTACTGAACTTGTATTTTGCGTTATAAAATCAATCCACCTACCAAATTTCATTAATTTAGTGGTATTCGTTTTTCGAATTATCTAATTTTTTAAATTTTTCGATATTTTTCGATTTAGGAAAAGGGGGCGTGGTTATCGTCCGACTTCGCTCATTTCCGCTACCATTCTATTCTGAGTCTAAATAAGCCCACATACCAAATTTGGTGAAGATATCTCAATATTTGCTCAAGTTATCGTGTTAACGGACAGACGGACGGACGGACAGACGGACGGACATGGCTCAATCAAATTTTTTTTTCGATCCTGGTCATTTTGATACATGGAAGTCTATATCTATCTCGATTCCTTTATACCTGTACAACCAACCGGTTTCCAACAAAAGTTATAATACCCTGTGTACAAGTACAGCCTGGGTATATAAAAAGCAAGTGTGGCTTTCAGCCGATTTCGCTCATTTTTCCCCAGCACACAGTTGTCGCTACGAAAAAAATGTCTATGAAAAATTTCAATGTTATATCTCCAACGGCTATTGATTTACAGCTTGTTAAACTTCGGAATTTGCTTCTTCTAAATGTGGCGTCGCCACACCCCATATTCCAAAATTTTACTGAACTTGTGTTTTTGCGTTATAAACCTCAATCCACCTACCAAATTTCATTAATTTAGTTGTATTCGTTTTCGAATTATCTAAGTTTTTAAATTTTTGGATATTTTCGATACAGGAAAAGGGGGCGTGGTTATCGTCCCGACTTTGTTCATTTTCAATACTAATCTATTCTGAGTCTAAATAAGCCCGCATACCGAATTTGGTGAAGATATCTCAATAGTTGCTCAAGTTATCGTGTTCACGGACAAACGGACGGACGGAGAGACGGAGGACGGACATGGCTCAATAAAATTGTTTTTCTATCCTGGTCATTTTGATACATGGAAGTCTATATCTATCTCGATTCCTTTATACCTGTACAACCAACCGGTTTCCAAACAAAGTTATAAGACCCTGTGTACAAGAACAGCTGGGTATAAAAAGAAAGCGTGGCTTTTAGCCGATTTTGCTCATTTTCACAGCAAACAGTTGTCGCTACGTAAAAAATGTCTATACCAAATTTCAATTTTATATCTCCAACGGCTATTGATTTACAGCTTGTTAAGCTTCTGAGATCGCTTCTACTAAATGTGGGAGTTGACATGCCCATATTCCAAAATTTTACTGAACTTGTATTTTGCGTTATAAAATCAATCCACCTACCAAATTTTATTAATTTAGTGGTATTCGTTTTCGAATTGTCTAATTTTTTCAATTTTTCGATATTTTCGATTTATTAAAAGGGCGCGTGGTTATCGTCCGACTTCGCGCATTTTCGCTACCAATCTATTCTGAATCTAAATAAGCCCACATACGAAATTTGGTGAAGATATCTCAATATTTGGTCAAGTTATCGTGTTAACGGCTCAATCAAATTTTTTTTCGATCCTGGTCATTTTGATATATGGAAGTCTATATCTACATCGATTCCCTTATACCTGTATATCAAACAAAGTTATAATCCCTGTGTACAAGTACATCTGGGTATAAAAAGCAAGCGTGGTATTCAGCCGATTTCGCTCATAGAAAAGAATTTATATGCCAAATTTCAATGTTATATCTCCAACGGCTATTGATTTACAGCTTGTTAAACTTCTGAGATCGCTTCTACTAAATGTGGGAGTTGACATGCCCATATTCCAAAATTTTACTGCACTTGTGCTTTGCGTTATAAAATCAATCCACCTACCAAATTTCATTAATTTAGTTGTATTCGTTTTCGAATTATCCCATTTTTTAAATTTTTGGATATTTTCGATACAGAAAAAGGGGGCGTGGTTATCGCCCGACTTTGTTCATTTTCAATACCAATCTATTCTGAGTCTAAATAAGCCCACATACCAAATTTGGTGAAGATATCTCAATATTTGCTCAAGTTATCGTGTTAACGGGTTATCGTGTTAACGGACAGACGGACGGACATGGCTCAATCAAATTTTTTTTCGATCCTGGTCATTTTGATATATGGAGGTCTATATCTATCTCGATTACTTTACACCTGTACAACCAACCGTTATCCAAACAAAGTTATAATACCCTGTGTACAAGTACAGCTGGGTATAAAAAGCAAGTGTGGCTTTCAGCCGATTTCGCTCATTTTCCCAGCACACAGTTGTCGCTACGAAAAAAATGTCTATGCCAAATTTCAATGTTATATCTCCAACGGCTGTTGATTTACAGCTTGTTACACTTCGGAATTTGCTTCTTCTAAATGTGGGCGTTGCCACACCCCTATTCCAAAATTTTACTGAACTTGTGTTTTGCGTTATAAACTCAATCCACCTACCAAATTTCATTAATTTAGTTGTATTCGTTTTCGAATTATCTAATTTTTAAAATTTTTGGATATTTTCGATACCGAAAAAGGGCGCGTGGTTATCGTCCGACTTTGTTCATTTTCAATACTAATATATTCTGAGTCTAAATAAGCCCGCATACCGAATTTGGTGAAGATATCTCAATAGTTGCTCAAGTTATCGTGTTCACGGACAGACGGACGGACGGAGAGACGGACGGACATGGCTCAATAAAATTGTGTTTCGATCCTGGTCATTTTGATATATGGAGGTCTATATCTATCTCGATTACTTTACACCTGTACAACCAACCGTTATCCAAACAAAGTTATAATACCCTGTGTACAAGTACAGCTGGGTATAA
Organism: Merzomyia westermanni; assembly: GCA_949987695.1. Taxonomy (NCBI): domain Eukaryota; kingdom Metazoa; phylum Arthropoda; class Insecta; order Diptera; family Tephritidae; genus Merzomyia; species Merzomyia westermanni. Next base: position 90,616,435 of record OX465291.1, read on the forward strand.
AAAGAAAGCGTGGGGTTCGGCAGATTTAGGTCATTTTCACAGCAAACAGTTGTCGCTATGAAGAAAATGTTTATGCCAAATTCCAATGTTATGTTTCCAACGGTTATTGATTTACAGCTTGTTAAACTTCGGAATTTGCTTCTTCTAAATGTGGGCGTTGCCACACCCATATTCCAAAATTTTACTGAACTTGTGTTTTGCGTTATAAACTCAATCCACCTACCAAATTTCATTAATTTAGTTGTATTCGTTTTTGAATTATCTCATTTTTTAAATTTTTGGATATTTTCGATACAGAAAAAGGGGGCGTGGTTATCGTCCGACTTTGTTCATTTTCAATACCATTCTATGCTGAGTCTAAATAAGAACGCATACCTAATTTGGTGAAGATATCTCAATATTTGCTCAAGTTATCGTGTTAACGGACAGACGGATGGACGGACGGACATGGCTCAATCAAATTTTTTTTCGATCCTGGTCATTTTGATATATGGAAGTCTATATCTATATCGATTCCCTTATACCTGTACAACCAACCGTTATCCAAACAAAGTTATAAGACCCTGTGTACAAGTACAGCTGGGTATAAAAAGAAAGCGTGGCTTTTAGCCGATTTTGCTCATTTTCACAGCAAACAGTTGTCGCTACGTAAAAAATGTCTATGCCAAATTTTAATTTTATATCTCCAACGGCTATTGATTTACAGCTTGTTAAACTTCTGAATTTGCTTCTTTCCATTTTCATTACCAATCTATTCTGAATCTAAATAAGCCCGCATACCGAATTTGGTGAAGATATCTCAATATTTGCTCAAGTTATCGTGTTAACGGACAGACGGACGGACGGACAAATGGACGGACATGGCTCAATCAATTTTTTTTTCGATCCTGGTCATTTTGATATATGGAAGTCTATATCTATATCGATTCCCTTATACCTGTACAACCAACCGTTATCCAAACAAAGTTATAAGACCCTGTGTACAAGTACAGCTGGGTATAAAAAGAAAGCGTGGCTTTTAGCCGATTTTGCTCATTTTCACAGCAAACAGTTGTCGCTACGAAAAAAATGTCTATGCCAAATTTCAATGTTATATCTCCAACGGCTATTGATTTACAGCTTGTTAAACTTCTGAGATCGATTCTTCTAACTGTGGGCGTTGACATGCCCATATCCCAAAATTTTGCTGAACTTGTGTTTTTCGTTATAAAATCAATCCATCGACTAAATTTCATTAATTTAGTTGTATTCGTTTTCGAATTATCTAATTTTTTCAATTTTTCGATATTTTCGATATAGGAAAAGGGGGCGTGGTTATCGTCCGAATTCGCTCATTTTCGCTACCAATCTATTCTGAGTCTAAATAAGCCCACATACGAAATTTGGTGAAGATATCTCAATATTTGCTCAAGTTATCGTGTTAACGGACAGACGGACGGACGGACAGACGGACGGACATGGCTCAATCAAATTTTTTTTCGATCCTGGTCATTTTGATATATGGAAGTCTATATCTACATCTATTCCCTTATACCTGTACAACCAACCGTTATCCAAACAAAGTTATAAGACCCTGTGTACAAGTACAGCTGGGTATAAAAAGAAAGCGTGGCTCTTCGCCGATTTTGCAAATTTTCACAGCAAACAGTTGTCGCTACGGAAAAAATGTCTATGCCAAATTTCAATTTTATATCTCCAACGGCTATTGATTTACAGCTTGTTAAACTTCTAAATTTGCTTCTTTCCATTTTCATTACCAATCTATTCTGAATCTAAATAAGCCCGCATACCGAATTTGGTGAAGAAATCTCAATATTTGCTCAAGTTATCGTGTTAACGGACAGACGGACGGACATGGCTCAATAAAATTTTTTTTCGATCCTGGTCATTTTGATATATGGAAGTCTATATCTATATCGATTCCCTTATACCTGTACAACCAACCGTTATCCAAACAAAGTTATAATACCCTGTGTACAAGTACATCTGGGTATAAAACGCAAGCGTGGTATTCAGCCGATTTCGCTCATAGAAAAGAATTTATATGCCAAATTTCAATGTTATCTCTCCAACGGCTATTGATTTACAGCTTGTTAAACTTCTGAGATCGCTTCTTCTAAATGTGGGCGTTGACATGCCCATATTCCAAAATTTTACTGAACTTGTATTTTGCGTTATAAAATCAATCCAGCTACCAAATTTCATTAATTTAGTGGTATTCGTTTTCGAATTATCTAATTTTTTAAATTTTTCGATATTTTCGATTTAGGAAAAGGGGGCGTGGTTATCGTCCGACTTCGCTCATTTCCGCTACCATTCTATTCTGAGTCTAAATAAGCCCACATACCAAATTTGGTGAAGATATCTCAATATTTGCTCAAGTTATCGTGTTAACGGACAGACGGACGGACGGACAGACGGACGGACATGGCTCAATCAAATTTTTTTTCGATCCTGGTCATTTTGATACATGGAAGTCTATATCTATCTCGATTCCTTTATACCTGTACAACCAACCGGTTTCCAAACAAAGTTATAATACCCTGTGTACAAGTACAGCTGGGTATAAAAAGCAAGTGTGGCTTTCAGCCGATTTCGCTCATTTTCCCAGCACACAGTTGTCGCTACGAAAAAAATGTCTATGAAAAATTTCAATGTTATATCTCCAACGGCTATTGATTTACAGCTTGTTAAACTTCGGAATTTGCTTCTTCTAAATGTGGGCGTCGCCACACCCATATTCCAAAATTTTACTGAACTTGTGTTTTGCGTTATAAACTCAATCCACCTACCAAATTTCATTAATTTAGTTGTATTCGTTTTCGAATTATCTAAGTTTTTAAATTTTTGGATATTTTCGATACAGGAAAAGGGGGCGTGGTTATCGTCCGACTTTGTTCATTTTCAATACTAATCTATTCTGAGTCTAAATAAGCCCGCATACCGAATTTGGTGAAGATATCTCAATAGTTGCTCAAGTTATCGTGTTCACGGACAAACGGACGGACGGAGAGACGGAGGACGGACATGGCTCAATAAAATTGTTTTTCTATCCTGGTCATTTTGATACATGGAAGTCTATATCTATCTCGATTCCTTTATACCTGTACAACCAACCGGTTTCCAAACAAAGTTATAAGACCCTGTGTACAAGAACAGCTGGGTATAAAAAGAAAGCGTGGCTTTTAGCCGATTTTGCTCATTTTCACAGCAAACAGTTGTCGCTACGTAAAAAATGTCTATACCAAATTTCAATTTTATATCTCCAACGGCTATTGATTTACAGCTTGTTAAGCTTCTGAGATCGCTTCTACTAAATGTGGGAGTTGACATGCCCATATTCCAAAATTTTACTGAACTTGTATTTTGCGTTATAAAATCAATCCACCTACCAAATTTTATTAATTTAGTGGTATTCGTTTTCGAATTGTCTAATTTTTTCAATTTTTCGATATTTTCGATTTATTAAAAGGGCGCGTGGTTATCGTCCGACTTCGCGCATTTTCGCTACCAATCTATTCTGAATCTAAATAAGCCCACATACGAAATTTGGTGAAGATATCTCAATATTTGGTCAAGTTATCGTGTTAACGGCTCAATCAAATTTTTTTTCGATCCTGGTCATTTTGATATATGGAAGTCTATATCTACATCGATTCCCTTATACCTGTACATCAAACAAAGTTATAATCCCTGTGTACAAGTACATCTGGGTATAAAAAGCAAGCGTGGTATTCAGCCGATTTCGCTCATAGAAAAGAATTTATATGCCAAATTTCAATGTTATATCTCCAACGGCTATTGATTTACAGCTTGTTAAACTTCTGAGATCGCTTCTTCTAAATGTGGGCGTTGACATGCCCATATTCCAAAATTTTACTGAACTTGTATTTTGCGTTATAAAATCAATCCACCTACCAAATTTTATTAATTTAGTGGTATTCGTTTTCGAATTGTCTAATTTTTTAAATTTTTCGATATTTTCGATTTATTAAAAGGGCGCGTGGTTATCGTCCGACTTCGCTCATTTTCGCTACCAATCTATTCTGAATCTAAATAAGCCCACATACGAAATTTGGTGAAGATATCTCAATATTTGCTCAAGTTATCGTGTTAACGGACAGACGGACGGACGGATAGACGGACGGACATGGCTCAATCAAATTTTTTTCGATCCTGGTCATTTTGATATATGGAAGTCTATATCTATCTCGATTCCTTTATACCCGTACAACCAACCGTTATCCAAACAAAGTTATAATGCCCTGTGTACAAGTACAGCTGGGTATAAAAACAAAGCGTGGCTTTCAGCCGATTTCGCTATTTTCACAGCAAACAGTTGTCGCTACGAAAAAAATGTCTATGCCGAATTTCACTGTTAGATCTACAACGGCTATTGATTTACAGCTTGTTAAACTTCTGAATTTGAAAATTTTACTGAAATTGTGTTTTGCGTTATAAAATCAATCCACCTACCAAATTTCATTAATTTAGTGGTATTCGCTATCGAATTATCTCATTTATTCAATACTACGATATTTTCGATATAGCAAAAGGGGGCGTGGTTATCGTCCGATTTCGCTCATTTTCAATACCAATCTATTCTGAGTCTAAATAAGCCCGCATACCGAATTTGGTGAAGATATCTCAATATTTGCTCAAGTTATCGTGTTAACGGACAGACGGACGGACATGGCTCAATCAAATTTTTTTTCGATCCTGGTCATTTTGATATATGGAAGTCTATATCTATATCGATTCCCTTATACCTGTACAACCAACCGTTATCCAAACAAAGTTATAAGACCCTGTGTACAAGAACAGCTGGGTATAAAAAGAAAGCGTGGCTTTTAGCCGATTTTGCTCATTTTCACAGCAAACAGTTGTCGCTACGTAAAAAATGTCTATACCAAATTTCAATTTTATATCTCCAACGGCTATTGATTTACAGCTTGTTAAGCTTCTGAGATCGCTTCTACTAAATGTGGGAGTTGACATGCCCATATTCCAAAATTTTACTGAACTTGTATTTTGCGTTATAAAATCAATCCACCTACCAAATTTCATTAACTTAGTGGTATTCGCTATCGAATTATCTCATTTATTCAATACTTCGATATTTTCGATATAGGAAAAGGGGGCGTGGTTATCGTCCGATTTCGCTCATTTTCAATACCAATCTATTCTGAGTCTAAATAAGCCCGCATACCGAATTTGGTGAAGATATCTCAATATTTGCTCAAGTTATCGTGTTAACGGACAGACGGACGGACATGGCTCAATCAAATTTTTTTTCGATCCTGGTCATTTTGATATATGGAAGTCTATATCTATATCGATTCCCTTATACCTGTACAACCAACCGTTATCCAAACAAAGTTATAATGCCCTGTGTACAAGTACAGCTGGGTATAAAAACAAAGCGTGGCTTTCAGCCGATTTAGCTATTTTCACAGCAAACAGTTGTCGCTACGAAAAAAATGTCTATGCGGAATTTCACTGTTAGATCTACAACGGCTATTGATTTACAGCTTGTTAAACTTCTGAATTTGAAAATTTTACTGAAATTGTGTTTTGCGTTATAAAATCAATCCACCTACCAAATTTCATTAACTTAGTGGTATTCGCTATCGAATTATCTCATTTATTCAATACTTCGATATTTTCGATATAGGAAAAGGGGGCGTGGTTATCGTCCGATTTCGCTCATTTTCAATACCAATCTATTCTGAGTCTAAATAAGCCCGCATACCGAATTTGGTGAAGATATCTCAATATTTGCTCAAGTTATCGTGTTAACGGGCAGACGGACGGACATGGCTCAATCAAATTTTTTTTCGATCCTAATCATTTTGATTAATGGAAGTCTATATCTATATCGATTCCCTTATACCTGTACAACCAACCGTTATCCAAACAAAGTTATAATGCCCTGTGTACAAGTACAGCTGGGTATAAAAACAAATGGTGGCTTTCAGCCGATTTCGCTATTTTCACAGCAAACAGTGTTCGCTACGAAAAAAATGTCTATGCCAAATTTTAATTTTATATCTCCAACGGCTATTGATTTACAGCTTGTTAAACTTCTGAATTTGCTTCTTCTCATTTTCATTACCAATCTATTCTGAATCTAAATAAGCCCACATACGAAATTTGGTGAAGATATCTCAATATTTGCTCAAGTTATCGTGTTAACGGACAGACGGACGGACGGATAGACGGACGGACATGGCTCAATCAAATTTTTTTCGATCCTGGTCATTTTGATATATGGAACTCTATATCTATCTCGATTCCTTTATACCTGTACAACCAACCGTTATCCAAACAAAGTTATAATGCCCTGTGTACAAGTACAGCTGGGTATAAAAACAAAGCGTGGCTTTCAGCCGATTTCGCTATTTTCACAGCAAACAGTGTTCGCTACGAAAAAAATGTCTATACCAAATTTCAATTTTATATCTCCAACGGCTATTGATTTACAGCTTGTTAAGCTTCTGAGATCGCTTCTACTAAATGTGGGAGTTGACATGCCCATATTCCAAAATTTTACTGAACTTGTATATTGCGTTATAAAATCAATCCACCTACCAAATTTTATTAATTTAGTGGTATTCGTTTTCGAATTGTCTAATTTTTTCAATTTTTCGATATTTTCGATTTATTAAAAGGGCGCGTGGTTATCGTCCGACTTCGCTCATTTTCGCTACCAATCTATTCTGAATCTAAATAAGCCCACATACGAAATTTGGTGAAGATATCTCAGTATTCGCTCCAGTTATCGTGTTAACGGACAGACGGACGGACGGATAGACGGACGGACATGGCTCAATCAAATTTTTTTCGATCCTGGTCATTTTGATATATGGAAGTCTATATCTATCTCGATTCCTTTATACCCGTACAACCAACCGTTATCCAAACAAAGTTATAATGCCCTGTGTACAAGTACAGCTGGGTATAAAAACAAAGCGTGGCTTTCAGCCGATTTAGCTATTTTCACAGCAAACAGTTGTCGCTACGAAAAAAATGTCTATGCCGAATTTCACTGTTAGATCTACAACGGCTATTCATTTACAGCTTGTTAAACTTCTGAATTTGAAAATTTTACGGAAATTGTGTTTTGCGTTATAAAATCAATCCACCTACCAAATTTCATTAATTTAGTGGTATTCGCTATCGAATTATCTCTTTTATTCAATACTTCGATATTTTCGATATAGGAAAAGGGGGCGTGGTTATGGTCCGATTTCGCTCATTTTCAATACCAATCTATTCTGAGTCTAAATAAGCCCACATACCGAATTTGGTGAAGATATCTCAATATTTGCTCAAGTTATCGTGTTAACCGACAGACGGACGGACATGGCTCAATCAATTTTTTTTTCGATCCTGGTCATTTTGATATATGGAAGTCTATATCTATCTCGATTCTCTTATACCTGTACAACCAACCGTTATCCAAACAAAGTTATAATACCCTGTGTACAAGTGCAGCTGGGTATAAAAAGAAAGCGTGGCTTTCAGCCGATTTCGCTATTTTCACAGTAAACAGTTGTCGCTACGAAAAAAATGTCTATGCCGAATTTCACTGTTAGATCTACAACGGCTATTGATTTACAGCTTGTTAAACTTCTGAATTTGAAAATTTTACTGAAATTGTGTTTTGCGTTATAAAATCAATCCACCTATAAAATTTCATTAATTTAGTGCTATTCGCTATCGAATTATCTCATTTATTCAATTCTTCCATATTTTCGATATAGGAAAAGGGGGCGTGGTTATTGTCCGATATCGCTCATTTTCATTACCAATCTATTCTGAATCCAAATAAGCCCGCATACCGAATTTGGTGAAGATATCTCAATATTTTCTCAAGTTATCGTGTTAACGGACAGACGGACGGACGGACAGACGGACGGACATGGCTCAATAAAGTTTTTTTTCGATCCTGGTCATTTTGATACATGGAAGTCTATATCTATCTCGATTCCCTTATACCTGTACAACGAACCGTTATCCAAACAAAGTTATAATACCCTGTGTACAAGTACAGCTGGGTATAAAAAGAAAGCGTGGCTTTTAGCCGATTTTGCTCATTTTCACAGCAAACAGTTGTCGCTACGGAAAAAATGTCTATGCCAAATTTCACTGTTAGATCTACAACGGCTATTGATTTACAGCTTGTTAAACTTCTGAATTTGAAAATTTTACTGAAATTGTGTTTTGCGTTATAAAATCAATCCACCTATAAAATTTCATTAATTTAGTGGTATTCGCTATCGAATTATCTCATTTATTCAATTCTTCCATATTTTCGATATAGGAAAAGGGGGCGTGGTTATTGTCCGATTTCGCTCATTTTCATTACCAATCTATTCTGAATCCAAATAAGCCCGCATACCGAATTTGGTGAAGATATCTCAATATTTTCTCAAGTTATCGTGTTAACGGACAGCCGGACGGACGGACAGACGGACGGACATGGCTCAATCAAATTTTTTTCGATCCTGGTCATTTTGATATATGGAACTATATATCTATCTCGATTCCTTTATACCCGTACAACCAACCGTTATCCAAATAAAGTTATAATACCTTGTGTACAAGTGCAGCTGGGTATAAAAAGAAAGCATGGCTTTCAGCCGATTTCGCTATTTTCACAGCAAACAGTTGTCGCTACGAAAAAAATGTCTATGCCGAATTTCACTGTTAGATCTACAACGGCTATTGATTTACAGCTTGTTAAACTTCTGAATTTGAAAATTTTACTGAAATTGTGTTTTGCGTTATAAAATCAATCCACCTATAAAATTTCATTAATTTAGTGGTATTCGCTATCGAATTATCTCATTTATTCAATTCTTCCATATTTTCGATATAGGAAAAGGGGGCGTGGTTATTGTCCGATTTCGCTCATTTTCAATACCAATCTATTCTGAGTCTAAATAAGCCCACATACCGAATTTGGTGAAGATATCTCAATATTTGCTCAAGTTATCGTATTAACGGACAGACGGACGCACATGGCTCAATCAAATTTTTTTTCGATCCTGGTCATTTTGATATATGGAAGTCTATATCTATCTCGATTCCCTTATACCTGTACAACCAACCGTTATCCAAACAAAGTTATAATACCCTGTGTACAAGTACAGCTGGGTATAAAAAGAAAGCGTGGCTTTTAGCCGATTTCGCTCATTTTAACAGCAAACAGTTGTCGCTACGGAAAAAAGTCTATGCCAAATTTGAATTTTATATCTCCAACGGCTATTGATTTACAGCTTGTTAAATGTGGGAGTTGATATGCCCATATTCCCAAATTTTACTGAACTTGTATTTTGCGTTGTAAAATCAATCCACCTACCAAATTTTATTAATTTAGTGGTATTCGTTTTCGAATTGTCTAATTTTTTCAATTTTTCGATATTTTCGATTTATTAAAAGGGTGCGTGGTTATCGTCCGACTTCGCTCATTTTCGCTACCAATCTATTCTGAATCTAAATAAGCCCACATACGAAATTTGGTGAAGATATCTCAATATTTGCTCAAGTTATCGTGTTAACGGACAGACGGACGGACGGATAGACGGACGGACATGGCTCAATCAAATTTTTTTCGATCCTGGTCATTTTGATATATGGAAGTCTATATCTATCTCGATTCCTTTATACCCGTACAACCAACCGTTATCCAAACAAAGTTATAATGCCCTGTGTACAAGTACAGCTGGGTATAAAAACAAAGCGTGGCTTTCAGCCGATTTCGCTATTTTCACAGCAAACAGTTGTCGCTACGAAAAAAATGTCTATGCCGAATTTCACTGTTAGATCTACAACGGCTATTGATTTACAGCTTGTTAAACTTCTGAATTTGAAAATTTTACTGAAATTGTGTTTTGCGTTATAAAATCAACCCACCTACCAAATTTCATTAATTTAGTGGTATTCGCTATCGAATTATCTCATTTATTCAATACTTCGATATTTTCGATATAGGAAAAGGGGGCGTGGTTATCGTCCGATTTCGCTCATTTTCAATACCAATCTATTCTGAGTCTAAATAAGCCCGCATACCGAATTTGGTGAAGATATCTCAATATTTGCTCAAGTTATCGTGTTAACGGACAGACGGACGGACATGGCTCAATCAAATTTTTTTTCGATCCTAATCATTTTGATTAATGGAAGTCTATATCTATATCGATTCCCTTATACCTGTACAACCAACCGTTATCCAAACAAAGTTATAATGCCCTGTGTACAAGTACAGCTGGGTATAAAAACAAATGGTGGCTTTCAGCCGATTTCGCTATTTTCACAGCAAACAGTGTTCGCTACGAAAAAAATGTCTATGCCAAATTTTAATTTTATATCTCCAACGGCTATTGATTTACAGCTTGTTAAACTTCTGAATTTGCTTCTTCTCATTTTCATTACCAATCTATTCTGAATCTAAATAAGCCCGCATTTAAATTTGGTGAAGATATCTCAATATTTGCTCAAGTTATCGCGTTAACGGACAGACGGACGGACGGAAAGACGGACGGACAGACGGACGGACATGGCTCAATACATTTTTTTTTCGATCCTGGTCATTTTGATACATGGATGTCTATATCTATCTCGATTCCCTTATACCTGTACAACCAACCGTTATCCAAACAAAGCTATAATACCCTGTGTACAAGTACAGCTGCGTATAAAAAGAAAGCGTGGCTTTCAGCCGATTTCGCTATTTTCACAGCAAACAGTGTTCGCTACGAAAAAAATGTCTATGCCAAATTTTAATTTTATATCTCCAACGGCTATTGATTTACAGCTTGTTAAACTTCGGAATTTGCTTCTTCTCATTTTCATTACCAATCTATTCTGAATCTTAATAAGCCCACATACCGAATTTGGTGAAGATATCTCAATATTTTCTCAAGTTATCGTGTTAAGGGACAGACGGACGGACATGGCTCAATCAAATTTTTTTTCGCTCCTGGTCATTTTGATGTATGGAAGTCTGTATCTATATCGATTCCCTTATACCAGTACAACCAACCGTTATCCAAACAAAGTTATAATACCCTGTGTACAAGTACAGCTGGGTATAAAAAGAAAGCGTTTCTTTTAGCCGATTTCGCTCATTTTAACAGCAAACAGTTGTCGCTACGGAAAAAATGTCTATGCCAAATTTTAATTTTATATCTCCAACGGCTATTGATTTACAGCTTGTTAAACTTCTGAATTTGCTTCTTCTCATTTTCATTACCAATCTATTCTGAATCCAAATAAGCCCGCATACCGAATTTGGTGAAGATATCTCAATATTTTCTCAAGTTATCGTGTTAACGGACAGCCGGACGGACCGTCAGACGGACGGACATGGCTCAATCAAATTTTTTTCGATCCTGGTCATTTTGATATATGGAACTCTATATCTATCTCGATTCCTTTATACCCGTACAACCAACCGTTATCCAAACAAAGTTATAATGCCCTGTGTACAAGTACAGCTGGGTATAAAAAGAAAGCGTGGCTTTTAGCCGATTTCGCTCATTTTAACAGCAAACAGTTGTCGCTACGGAAAAAATGTCTATGCCAAATTTGAATTTTATATCTCCAACGGCTATTGATTTACAGCTTGTTAAACTTCTGAATTTGCTTCTTCTCATTTTCATTACCAATCTATTCTGAATCCAAATAAGCCCGCATACCGAATTTGGTGAAGATATCTCAATATTTTCTCAAGTTATCGTGTTAACGGACAGCCGGACGGACGGACAGACGGACGGACATGGCTCAATCAAATTTTTTCGATCCTGGTCATTTTGATATATGGAACTCTATATCTATCTCGATTCCTTTATACCCGTACAACCAACCGTTATCCAAACAAAGTTATAATGCCCTGTGTACAAGTACAGCTGGGTATAAAAAGAAAGCGTTTCTTTTAGCCGATTTCGCTCATTTTAACAGCAAACAGTTGTCGCTACGGAAAAAATGTCTATGCCAAATTTTAATTTTATATCTCCAACGGCTATTGATTTACAGCTTGTTAAACTTCTGAATTTGCTTCTTCTCATTTTCATTACCAATCTATTCTGAATCCAAATAAGCCCGCATACCGAATTTGGTGAAGATATCTCAATATTTTCTCAAGTTATCGTGTTAACGGACAGCCGGACGGACCGTCAGACGGACGGACATGGCTCAATCAAATTTTTTCGATCCTGGTCATTTTGATATATGGAACTCTATATCTATCTCGATTCCTTTATACCCGTACAACCAACCGTTATCCAAACAAAGTTATAATGCCCTGTGTACAAGTACAGCTGGGTATAAAACCAAAGCGTGGCTTTCAGCCGATTTCGCTATTTTCACAGCAAACAGTTGTCGCTACGAAAAAAATGTCTATGCCGAATTTCACTGTTAGATCTACAACGGCTATTGATTTACAGCTTGTTAAACTTCTGAATTTGAAAATTTTACTGAAATTGTGTTTTGCGTTGTAAAATCAATCCACCTATAAAATTTCATTTATTTAGTGGTATTCGCTATCGAATTATCTCATTTATTCAATTCTTCCATATTTTCGATATAGGAAAAGGGGGCGTGGTTATTGTCCGATTTCGCTCATTTTCAATACCAATCTATTCTGAGTCTAAATAAGCCCACATACCGAATTTGGTGAAGATATCTCAATATTTGCTCAAGTTATCGTGTTAACGGACAGACGGACGGACATGGCTCAATCAAATTTTTTTCGATCCTGGTCATTTTGATATATGGAACTCTATATCTATCTCGATTCTTTTATACCCGTACAACCAACCGTTATCCAAATAAAGTTATAATAGCTTGTGTACAAGTGCAGCTGGGTATAAAAAGAAAGCGTGGCTTTCAGCCGATTTCGCTATTTTCACAGCAAACAGTTGTCGCTACGAAAAAAATGTCTATGCCAAATTTCAATTTTATATCTCCAACGGCTATTGATTTACAGCTTGTTAAACTTCTGAATTTGCTTCTTCTCATTTTCATTACCAATCTATTCTGAATCTAAATAAGCCCGCATACCGAATTTGGTGAAGATATCTCAATATTTTCTCAAGTTATCGTGTTAACGGACAGACGGACGGACGGACGGACATGGCTCAATACATTTTTTTTTCGATCCTGGTCATTTTGATACATGGAAGTCTATGGGCCGGTTTCACCAACGCGACTAAGACTAAAACTAAGTCGTGACTTAAGTTAGCACAGATTCGAGACTAACTTAATTTTGGGTTTCACCAACTGAGCGGCTTAAATAATTTTGAGCACAACAACCCGATCAGCTGTTTTATGCATAGTAGTATTTTTTCATACCAGACAACTCTGCGCATCCCAATACCCCAGTGCGAAAAGGGCATGTATGGCCACACAAGAAGGAATGTATTGATCTTACACCCATTTCTCTTTAGTTGGAAGGCACTAAAATTAGCGCTTAATTGAAAACGATAGTTTCGTAATGGTTGCATGCTAGAAAACAAGCGTTCACATGCATTTACGCTTACCCTGTTAAAGTCAAGCATGGTGAAGTTTCCGACTGGGGCGTTGCACAAAACAAATAAGCAACATTACTGACATTTAGGTTTTGAACCACAGCAACACTGCTTAGTCGAGAATAAGTCAGCTGGCAAGTTGACTAAGTTGTGACTTAGCTAAGTTAGGTGGTGAAACTGAAAAAGTGAAAATCGGTACTTAACTAAGTTAAGTCGAGTTGGTGAAACCGGGCCTATATCTATCTCGATTCCCTTATACCTGTACAACCAACCGTTATCCAAACAAAGTTATAATACCCTGTGTACAAGTACAGCTGGGTATAAAAAGAAATCGTGGCTTTTAGCCGATTTTGCTCATTTTCACAGCAAACAGTTGTCGCTACGGAAAAAATGTCAATGCCAAATTTTAATTTTATATCTCCAACGGCTATTGATTTACAGCTTGTTAAATGTGGGAGTTGACATACCCATATTCCAAAATTTTACTGAACTTGTATTTTGCGTTATAAAATCAATCCACCTACCAAATTTTATTAATTTAGTGGTATTCGTTTTCGAATTGTCTAATTTTTTCAATTTTTCGATATTTTCGATTTATTAAAAGGGCGCGTGGTTATCGTCCGACTTCGCTCATTTTCGCTACCAATCTATTCTGAATCTAAATAAGCCCACATACGAAATTTGGTGAAGATATCTCAATATTTGCTCAAGTTATCGTGTTAACGGACAGACGGACGGACGGATAGACGGACGGACATGGCTCAATCAAATTTTTTTCGATCCTGGTCATTTTGATATATGGAAGTCTATATCTATCTCGATTCCTTTATACCCGTACAACCAACCGTTATCCAAACAAAGTTATAATGCCCTGTGTACAAGTACAGCTGGGTATAAAAACAAAGCGTGGCTTTCAGCCGATTTCGCTATTTTCACAGCAAACAGTTGTCGCTACGAAAAAAATGTCTATGCCGAATTTCACTGTTAGATCTACAACGGCTATTGATTTACAGCTTGTTAAACTTCTGAATTTGAAAATTTTACTGAAATTGTGTTTTGCGTTATAAAATCAACCCACCTACAAAATTTCATTAATTTAGTGGTATTCGCTATCGAATTATCTCATTTATTCAATACTTCGATATTTTCGATATAGGAAAAGGGGGCGTGGTTATCGTCCGATTCCGCTCATTTTCAATACCAATCTATTCTGAGTCTAAATAAGCCCGCATACCGAATTTGGTGAAGATATCTCAATATTTGCTCAAGTTATCGTGTTAACGGACAGACGGACGGACATGGCTCAATCAAATTTTTTTTGGATCCTAATCATTTTGATTAATGGAAGTCTATATCTATATCGATTCCCTTATACCTGTACAACCAACCGTTATCCAAACAAAGTTATAATGCCCTGTGTACAAGTACAGCTGGGTATAAAAACAAATGGTGGCTTTCAGCCGATTTCGCTATTTTCACAGCAAACAGTGTTCGCTACGAAAAAAATGTCTATGCCAAATTTTAATTTTATATCTCCAACGGCTATTGATGTACAGCTTGTTAAACTTCTGAATTTGCTTCTTCTCATTTTCATTACCAATCTATTCTGAATCTAAATAAGCCCGCATACCGAATTTGGTGAAGATATCTCAATATTTGCTCAAGTTATCGCGTTAACGGACAGACGGACGGACGGAATGACGGACGGACAGACGGACGGACATGGCTCAATACATTTTTTTTTCGATCCTGGTCATTTTGATACATGGATGTCTATATCTATCTCGATTCCCTTATACCTGTACAACCAACCGTTATCCAAACAAAGCTATAATACCCTGTGTACAAGTACAGCTGGGTATAAAAAGAAAGCGTGGCTTTCAGCCGATTTCGCTATTTTCACAGCAAACAGTGTTCGCTACGAAAAAAATGTCTATGCCAAATTTTATATTTATATCTCCAACGGCTATTGATTTACAGCTTGTTAAACTTCGGAATTTGCTTCTTCTCATTTTCATTACCAATCTATTCTGAATCTTAATAAGCCCACATACCGAATTTGGTGAAGATATCTCAATATTTTCTCAAGTTATCGTGTTAAGGGACAGACGGACGGACATGGCTCAATCAAATTTTTTTTCGCTCCTGGTCATTTTGATATATGGAAGTCTATATCTATATCGATTCCCTTATACCAGTACAACCAACCGTTATCCAAACAAAGTTATAATACCCTGTGTACAAGTACAGCTGGGTATAAAACCAAAGCGTGGCTTTCAGCCGATTTCGCTATTTTCACAGCAAACAGTTGTCGCTGCGGAAAAAATGTCTATGCCAAATTTTAATTTTATATCTCCAACGGCTATTGATTTACAGCTTGTTAAACTTCTGAATTTGCTTCTTCTCATTTTCTATCTATTCTGAATCTAAATAAGCCCACATACGAAATTTGGTGAAGATATCTCAATATTTGCTCAAGTTGTCGTGTTAACGGACAGACGGACGGACGGATAGACGGACGGACATGGCTCAATCAAATTTTTTTCGATCCTGGTCATTTTGATATATGGAAGTCTATATCTATCTCGATTCCTTTATACCCGTACAACCAACCGTTATCCAAACAAAGTTATAATGCCCTGTGTACAAGTACAGCTGGGTATAAAAACAAAGCGCGGCTTTCAGCCGATTTCGCTATTTTCACAGCAAACAGTTGTCGCTACGAAAAAAATGTCTATGCCGAATTTCACTGTTAGATCTACAACGGCTATTGATTTACAGCTTGTTAAACTTCTGAATTTGAAAATTTTACTGAAATTGTGTTTTGCGTTTGTAAATTCGAGCGTTGTGCTAACTGGGAGCGGCGGTGGCTCAAAGGCACGGCGGTCGAATTTGTGCTCGAAATGAAAATAAACAAGAAACAACGAGAATTCTCGTTATAAAAAATGTGGCCGTATATTTATAAAAAATATAATTTATAAACAATTAGTTTACCTTGGTGCGGGCGAAAAATCCTGGGCTGGCCGTGATGTGGTCGTGTCGACTGTCTCTGGAAAAGTAGACGGTTTTTCAATCGAGGACAACCGTTGAACCTGAAAATCATCCTCCGGTTTTAAGGGGAGGTGAACCCACACATGCACACCCGCATGCATGTATATGTGTGCTGACAAAACACGAATATGCATGCATGCCCACACAGGTGGGTGGGTTGGTGTGAGTGATTGGAAGGGCGCTAAAGTTACATTAGGGTGGCCCATTTTTTAAGACTTTAGGCATCTCGCCTAAACATGCCGGCCCCCTTGCGATCCGCAACATCTTACCCCGCCACAGGATTTCCCACCACGCATCCTCTTAAGCTTAGGACTTAAACTATCCTAGTGAGTGCCGGCTGGCGCTGTCCCAGTCGTATGCCTCCGAAATGCCGTTTGAAGTTTGGCGGCTCCGTCGTATCGCACCTAGCTAAGGGATAGGAGGAAGAAACTTTAGAAAATAAGAACGCTGTATATTTCTTGCCAGGAAATAATTAGTATTATTTATTTTAAATAAAAAACAAGAAAAAAAATAAAAATTTAAAAAAGAAATGTTATTTTAGCTTACATCTAACCTTACATGCTAACGGCTCCCGATAGCACAAATCCAAAAATTGTGCTTTGGGCAAGCAGTGGCCCAAACGACGGTGGAAGCGTGCCCGAGGCTACGACGTCGGCATAGACGTCGCCCCCGAGCACGATTTGTATCGGCGCCGCTTTGTAGAAATTTGGATCGGCCAACCGGATGTGCTGGTACGGAACAGCAACCTGGGCGTCCGCGTTGTGCACCGGACTTATTCGGTGCATATGGTTCACGCACAATGCATGGGCGGTGACCGTTTTATTGTTCCCGTGGTTGCCGCGGATTCGGAGGAAACAACCGCGCTCTCCGCCCGAGTAGGTGGTGGGCAGCCCTAGCTCTTCCGCCAGCCCGCGGTCGATGACTGTGCGAGGGGAGCATGCATCGAGAAGCGCACGGATGCGCCGTAGTCCCCCCCCCGGCTTCCAGTTTCACGACCCACCCGGGCGAGAGCGCGGCTGAGACCGTCCCGGAAACCAGTAGTTTGGGGTAGCTGGCGCGGCTGTAGGGCCAGTCTACCGTCGATGGGATCGTTGGTGCGGAGCTGGCGCGGCTGGGAGGCCAGTCTACGCTCGTCTGTAGGTGTGCGTCGATTATTGGTGCGAAGTCGCTGGCGCGGCTGAGTGGCCAGTCGACGTTTGCCGCTATTTCGGTGGGCGCGTCGTGCAGTACGGTTGCCCGTGTTATTATGATGGCTGGCGTTGTGGGTGTTGCGTTGCGGTGACCGCGGGGTGCGCCGTTGGAGGGCGCGCCGCTCGTGAGCTAGAAGGGGCCGGAACGGCAGTGACTCCGATACCCCTTCTGCCGGTCGGAACGGCCGTGGTTCCGGCTGTCTCCGATGCATGGAGGGACAGCATCTCCTTTTCCATCGCGTCCAATGTAGCTGCTTCCAGTTCGGCCTCTTCTACTTGTTGGGCCCAGCTTTTATAGGGCGTAGGCGCGCGTACTTGATCGTCCATGGGCAGATGGAGGGTGGTGTGGTGTTTTCCACCACATCGTCGGCACCTGACGTCGCTTGTGCAGTCCCTGGCAATATGGACCATCGACAAACAGTTGTCGCAGTAGCCCGCCCGGATAACCTCCTTGAGGCGCTGCAGAGGTTCCATCCCCTGGTATCGGGTGCACGCACGTAGTGGGTGGCTATCGCCACACAGCGAGCATGGCTTTGGGTACCGGGCGGCTAGACGTTCGGCCCTCTTGCGCAAGGATGCGTAGCGAGTCATACTGCATATTACCGAAAAAGAAAGAAAAAAACAGAAAAATCCCCTTGAATATTTGTATATCTGTATGGACGCCCATATACGTGGGTGGCGAGCGACCTCGTTCGGGGCTTATCAATGCCATATAATGTGGCATGATTCTGATCTATGATGAAATTTTAGAATTACAATGCATATTACCCGTACATGGGAATTGGTTATTTTTTTCCCGCACGGCACGGTAGCGACAAGTTGATTACGTTGATCGCCTTGTATTTCGATTCGCCACTGGCCCTCATGCAGAGATTTATTCTTACTTGCATGGTCGCCGTCATAAGTGGCGTCAGTGCCGTGCACACAGCGACATTTTCGCTTTTTACGGTACTTGGTTTCGGTACCGAACTGGGTAGAGAGTGAGAATGTGGTGACTGTTAGGGTTTATTTTTTGTTGTTTTGTGGGCAAAACAGTCCTGCCCCCTCCGAAAACAACAAAACAAAAACAAAACCCCGAGAAAAAATGAATAACAAAAAACAGACAAAAAAATTTTCGTAGTTCGAAAAAACCAATTTTCCAAATTTTTGTTTGAAAATTTATTATTTATAGGTTATTTCCTATTTTACCAGAAGCGGGATCTTCGCCGATCAGGTACGAACGTAGATTTCGTTACCCTATTGATCCCGCAGTGAATGGTACCGATTTTGGCAGATCGGGATTTCGGTACCCGGTGACTAAAATATCGCATCACTAACGTGATGGTAAATTATACATATACATATATATGTACATATGCTCGCAAATTGTGCGAGTCAATGAGAGTAGCATGGAGTGGTGGTTAATGATTTGCACATATACATACATGTGCGTACTCACGATTTTGCAAAGTCGTGAAAAAGAAACAAAGAAAATTCATTGAATTGGAACAATTCATAATTTTCTTGTTTCCGGCACGCGTGGGTCAGCAGCAGCACATCGGTAAGTAAAATTATAATTTGCTTTTTTTTTTTTTAAATTATGTGTGCTTAATCCTAACCCTTTTTTTCTTTTTCAGGTGGCAATGGACACATGCGTGTGCGGACAGGAGGATCGCCTGGCCAGCGGTTGGAAATGGACGTCGTTGGTAAGTATTTATTAGCGCTGCCCGAAATTCTGTATCGTTTCGGTAGCAGCGCAATTTACTTAACCACAAAATATGTCTCAAAAGCTGTGGCGGCCGGCGCATGCTTTGAGACACATTTTGTGTGTATATATGCATATATGTACGTAGATGTCTATGCAAATACTAATGGTTTTCTTTCTTTCTTTTCATTGCAGGTGTATATGGCAAAGAAGCAAAAAAAAACTAGTGGTGTGGTACTTAAAAAGTGATACATTTTATTTTATTATAAATAAAAATTGAGAACCAATTCGTACCATGAATTTTCTAGAACTGCCAGATTGCATGCTTATGGGAATATTTGAATTCCTCAGCTATGAAGACGTATCCAAAAATCGATTGGTCTGCCGGAGAATTAACCAAATTTGCCAACAAGTTTTAAACGGTGGATTCAGTCGCGCTGTACGCCAACATTCCACAATTTTTAAACGAATCAAATCCATGCTGCCCCGCAGAGAATCCGAAAGACGGAATCACAGTTTAGCGCGTCATGCCGATATACTCACATCCATAGAGACCCGCATTTCTATGCTCTCAATGACATATTGCAAGTATATTGATCTCAATTTGTGTTGTTTTATACCTGGGCGTGTGCTGGATGAAATTTTTTGAATACTTGCCTTGGTATCAAAGACTAGAAAAACTCTTAGACCGCATGAAGTGCTTCAGGAGTTACGTGACATATCGTCTATGGCAATCGAACATTTTGATGAAACAATAGCAAATCTTCTAAGGTCTTATGTTGATACAAGTGGTAGCCGCAGCAGTAGATCTGCTACTGGCGGTATTGAGAATAAACGTATTACACCGAGTAGTTCAGGTTTGGGGAGTATAAGTTTTAGTGTACAGCCAAGCGGTTCAAGTTTATGGCCACAATCGAGTAGTACGCCGAAAATCTGGAAACGTGCACCACCATTGTTTTGGCATGGATAAGGAAACCACCTTGTTCCTGGTCAACATTCGTCGCACACAGGATTACAAAGATCATCGACCTAGTCGGCAGCAAGAACTGGCTTCATGTCAACTCGGAAACGAATCCAGCAGACTTAGGAAGCAGAGGACTACCGGCATCGGATTTGGTCAACAATTCTTTGTGGTGGCAGGGACCTTCTTGGCTACAAGAAGACAATTCCCAATGGCCAGTACAAGAAAAGGAGTATAGTACATCAGTGGAGGAAAAGAGAGCGCAGGCCTACGCAATATCAACGCAAAAAGAGATCGAGATTCTTGACCGGTTTTCGAATTTACCGAGGGCTTTGAGGGTACTATCATATATTATGAGATTCTTTCGAAGAACTCATCCCAAGACAAAAGCTTCCTTTCAGGAAAAATCGTGCCTAATCTCATCCGATGAGATCAAGATCACGACGCAACTCTTGATTAAACTCTATCAGAAGCAACATTATAATGAGGAATATGTAAACTTGAAGAAGGGACAGGTAATCGATAGGAAAAGCGAGATATTGCCACTCAACCCATTCATCGACAAAGATGATATTATTAGGGCGGGTGGTCGTCTTGGAGCGTCTCAAGACCTCGCTTATAACGAGCGCCACCCAATCATACTGCCATACAATTGTAGGTTGACGCGTCTGACTGTACAAATGATACATCAAATCTCTCTCCATGGGGAAAACCAACTGATGCTCCGTCTCATCCGCACCCAATATTGGATTCCGAATGTTAAGAACATGATTAGGGTCACCATCCATAACTGTAAGGTCTGCACCATTTATAAAAAAAGAGCGCAAACCCAACTTATGGGTACCCTTCCTTGCGAACGCACTACGTTCACCCGCGCGTTTACCAATACCGGGGTGGACTTTGACGGGCCTTTCGACATTAAAAGTTACCGCGGTAGAGGATGTCGATTATCAAAGGGCTACGTTTGCCTCTTTGTTTGTTTCACGACTAAAGCGATCCATCTGGAATCGACCAGTGATCTTAGCACCCCATCCTTTCTAGCAGCCTTTTCACGTTTTATCGCTAGACGAGGATGTCCGAGAAACATTTACTCCGACAATGGTACCAACTTTGTCGGCGCTTCACGATCTTTGAGATCTGAATTTAAAGCATTTATCTCGGAAGCCCGAGACAAGGCTATCTCCAAATATAGCCATCAAGCCATGACATGGCATTTCATTCCGGCCGGGGCTCCACATATGGGGGGACTCTGGGAGGCGGGAGTGAAGAGCTTCAAAAGCCACTTCAAGAAGGTAGCCTCGCCTCATAAATTCACGCATGAGGAATTCCATACGCTCTTGTGCCGGATTGAGGCATGCCTCAACTCGCGGCCACTTAGTCCAGCCTCAAATGAGCCCGCGGACCTGGAACCCTTGACCCCTGGGCACTTCCTGACTGGAAGTCATCTCCTGGCTCCGCCAGAACCCGAGGTGAATGAGAGCCCTGCCTCCATTATTAATAGGTGGCAGAAGCTCAAGGCTCTTCATCAAACCTTCTGCAGGCGATGGAAGGTGGAATACTTATCCGAACTTCAAAAACGAGTGAAGTGGAAGCATCCGAAACAAAATATTAAGGTGGGGGATCTCGTTGTCATCAAAGAAGACAACTTGTCTCCCAATGAATGGAGGCTCGGCCGAGTTACCCACGTACACCCCGGCGAAGATAACCGAGTGCGTGTAGTGGACCTCATGACCGAGAAGGGGCAGATCAGAAGACCGTTGGTCAAACTGATTCTGCTCCCTATGGAGGGAATGGCTGGCGAGAGGCCGGGGGCCTCATCCCAACCATCCCCTTCCATCACCTCCCAACCGTTTTGACCTCCCCTTTCCCAAAATTCCACCCGTCACTCGCTACCCTTAACGAAAACGCGATTGCACTCGATAACGAGGACACCAGAAAGCCTACCGCAGAAGGGCGATCCATTCTGCCACAGAAAACGCGATTGCACTCGATACCGAGGCCAAAGAAAGCCTAACGCAGAAAGGCGAACCAATCTGCCACTGAAAAGCTATCCATCTGCCACGACAAGTTGGTAGCAGATGGTCCCACCCTCATATACATATATGTTAATTTTTTCAAATGTGCATCTGAACAAAATATATTTTTTGTTAACACCCAACAAGCAAAGTAAACGTAAAATAAAGCTTTAAAAGGGCTTTCGGAAATAAGTATTAACCTAACCAAATACAGATTTTTTCGTTTATAAAGCGTTTGAAATTAAACGTTGTGTACTTGAAACGACACGTTGACAAAAGCTTATTAATTTAAACCGATAAGACATATTTTAAAGAAAGCTTTCTAATAGTTTTCTCAAACTTTATTCAAACCAGATTTTGTATATTATTTAGCTATTGCAATAACATAAATAACTAAGTTCTAGTCATACATTGAATTTTTGGAAGTGGTTAAGATGCAGCCACGATCAATGTTTTTTCGCAGTCATTCTCATATAAAGTCTTGTTTAGAAAGAATGAAAATAATTTAAGTTGAACAAAAGAAACAATTTGAATTGAATTGAATTATTATTAATTAAAATATTATAACAGTTTGTTCTTGAAGTTTATAGAGCGTTTACTTAAAGTTTTCAAAGAGATTAAACTAAAAGCCTACATATCGCTTATTGTAGCAAAATTAATTTGAAAAACATTTACAGAAATGTTTGTTGGGTGCACTTATTTCTATTATTTCTATGTCATAATGTAACTGACTTACCCCCTTTCCACGGTGCGCATCGCCTATAGCGCTAATCCCATATGGCCCAGTGGCGCGCCAAGCCACCCTCTGTACTGCACGTTGCTCACGTACCTGAAAGTAGGACAAACTTTAGTATATACATTCCAAGGGGAAAGATATCTATATATGCAACATCAAAACATCAGAACAAAAGCGCTAGGTGAAGTGAATTTTGGTAATTGTTACCCTGAAGAGACAACTACTAAAACACGTCCGAAAGGTATCAAAAGACGCGTTTTGACCCCGGTAACAATAATCCGGAAGCGGACTTTCACGTTTTTGTCTCAGTGAAGAGATATTTGAAATCAAAGTTGGAAATTTTCTGATTTCATGTGGTTGTTGTAATCACAGACCAGGGTGTACCCTTTTATGACACAATACCACGTTTGGATCAAATATTTTATATGACGTCACAGTTCTATAACGCATTGGCTCAAAATCATGCTGATGAGTTATTGGATTAAAATTAACCGGCCAAGCGTACCTACTGTTCCCAACCATTGCTACAAATATAGCACGCCTACATAAATTGCGTACACTTTGGTTGGGTGACAATGAATTTAATGTATCCAAGGGTTTATTGGCGGCCGCCGTGGTGTGAAGGTAGTGTTGCCGGCCTACCACACCGAAGGTCCATGGTTCGAGCCCTGGTACAGGTAACATCAAAAGTGATTTGAAAAAAGTTTTTCAAAACGGGGTCGCCCCTCGGCAGTGGTTTGGCAAAATCTCCGAGTGTATTTCTGCCATGACAGGCTTCTCAGCAAAAAATTCGTCTCCTTTGTAGATGGCGTTCGGAGTCGGCAAAAAACTGTAGGTCCCACCAATTTGTAGGGAAAATTCAAATCGGCACACCACAAATTGGAAGAGAAGCTTGGCGCAAAAATCTCTTAGGAGGTTTATGATGATATACCTGTTGTATATCGCGCCATAGAGAGAGAGAAGGGTTTATTAAAGCCTATTATCTTCCAGATCTTGAAGAAATTTGTCTACATTATTCCGCCCGCATTAAAGATAGACACTTACTGGCACTCAATTTGCGTAGGTGTCGGCATATTTCAGATGAATTGATTCGGAACATATTGGATATACTGCGGAATCGTGCATTAAAAGCGATATTCTAGAGCGTGATTCTTATAAAGAAAATCAACAATTACTGATATTATTATTCCATATCGAGAACTTTTGATGGGTCTCACTAGCTAAGTTAGCACCACGCTCAGTTATTGCTAGGTATTTACAAAATTCCAGTAAAATAAGGGGTTCGTATGCAAGTTAAGTTCCGTCCAATAAAGTGCCAACATCTCGATGTCCTATTAACGTATTATCAATACTTAATCTAAAAGAAGTATTCGATACTCTGTTACACAAGTTCTGTACCGAGTTTTATCGGACATTGGATAACTTTCCTCAGAGGCATTCTTGACACTCATAATTATGTACATAGGTATCTATTTGCTTTTAAGCTAAAATAAGCCGGCTACGTTTTGTACGTAACAGTTAAAGAAAGTATTACTTAAAAGCATAGATGAGCACCATTAGCAAATTATTATGCTGGCAAATACATAACTACAAACATATGTAACTGCGCATGCTGTCCTTCCCAAAACGCCCATATGTAAATACGTGCTCTTAAAACGCGGGAAGTGTATTAATACCATTGAATCATTTATAAAATATGTAAGTTTAAAAAAGTTTTATTCAAGCATATAATTTTGTGTTCTTACGTGAAGCGATTAGCAGCGACGCTTTTTAGACGCCGACGGTCCTGTGGAGTCATCGCCATCATCAGCTATTAATGCATCATCTGCATCCACACCTGCAGCAGGCATAGCATCAGGGGCTGCAGTTGATTCTCCAGCAGATGGATTAATTTGTCTAATATTTGCCGACATTTCACGATTCTTTGCATCTAAATCTTCGAGTCGTTTTTAAGTTCAGTTATTTGAGTATTCAACGTAGTAATAGTATTCATAGTATACTGTAAACGACGCGATTGTTGCACCTGTATCTGCTGCATCCTGTTCATCCTTTGCACTCCATTCTTGTATTCCAATTCAAGCTTCTTGTACTTAGCCATTGTTGCTTTGGCTTCCGGGCAACCATGACGACTTTGCTGGGCTTCAGCGTTAGCGGTTGTACCAACACATGATTTGTTACCTCCCCCACTGCAACAACCTAATGCTGCATATATGGAATCCCAGTCTGTAGAATCTGAGCTATCTGAGTGTGGTGACTTCATGTTAATAAGTGCTGCCATACGATTAAGGATTGTTTCACATGCCGTATCATTGCAGGTATTGTTGATCAATGGTGGTGCCGTGACCTGAAAAAGAAAAAAGGGGTTAGGATTAAGCACACATAATTTAAAAAAAAAAAGCAAATTATAATTTTACTTACCGATGTGCTGCTGCTGACCCACGCGTGCCGGAAACAAGAAAATTATGAATTGTTCCAATTCAATGAATTTTCTTTGTTTCTTTTTCACGACTTTGCAAAATCGTGAGTACGCACATGTATGTATATGCGCAAATCATTAACCACCACTCCATGCTACTCTCATTGACTCGCACAATTTGCGAGCATATGTACATATATATGTATATGTATAATTTACCACCACGCTAGTGATGCGATATTTTAGTCACCGGGTACCGAAATCCCGATCTGCCAAAATCGGTACCGTTCACTGCGGGATCAATAGGGTAATGAAATCTACGTTCGTACCTGATCGGCGAAGATCCCGCTTCTAGTAAAATAGGAAATAACCTATAAATAAAGAATTTTCACACAAAAATTTGGAAAATTGGGTTTTTCGAACTACGAAAAATTTTTTTTGGTTGTTTTTGTTATCCATTTTTTCTCGGGGTTTTGTTTGTTTTGTTGTTTTCGGAGGGGGCAGGACTGTTTTGCCCACAAAACAACAAAAAATAAACCCTAACAGTCACCACATTCGCACTCTCTACCCAGTTCGGTACCGAAACCAAGTACCGTAAAAAGCGAAAATGTCGCTGTGTGCACGGCACTGACGCCACTTATGACGGCGACCATGCAAGTAAGAATAAATCTCTGCATGAGGGCCAGTGGCGAATCGAAATACAAGGCGATCAACGTAATCAACTTGTCGCTACCGTGCCGTGCGGGAAAAAAATAACCAATTCCCATGTACGGGTAATATGCATTGTAATTCTAAAATTTCATCATAGATCAGAATCATGCCACATTATATGGCATTGATAAACCCCGAACGAGGTCGCTCGCCACCCACGTATATGGGCGTCCATACCAATATACCAATATTCAAGGGGATTTTTCTGTTTTTTTTTCTTTCTTTTTCGGTCATATGCAGTATGACTCGCTACGCATCCTTGCGCAAGAGGGCCGAACGCCTAGCCGCCCAGTACCCAAAGCCATGCCCGCTGTGTGGCGATAGCCACCCACTGCGTGCGTGCACCCGATACCAGGGAGCCTCTGCAGCGCCTTAAGGAGGTTATCCGGGCGGGCTACTGTGACAATTGTTTGTCGATGGTCCACATTGCCAGGGACTGCACAAGCGACGTCAGATGCCGACGATGTGGTGGAAAACATCACACCACCCTCCATCTGCCCATGGACGATCCACCACGCGCGCCTACGCCCTACAAGAGCTGGGCCCAACAAGTAGAAGAGGCCGAACTAGAAGCAGCTACAGTGGACGCGATGGAAGAGGAGATGCTGTCACTCCACGCATCAGAGACAGCCTGGTCGCCAGAGGAAGGCGAGATCACCGAGCCGGTACCGGAACCACAGCCGTTCCGACCGACCGAAGGGGTATCGGACTCACTGCCGTTCCGGCCCCTTCTAGCCCACGAGCGGCGCGCCTTCCAACGGCATACCCTGCGCTCACCACAACGCAACACCAGTGATGCCGGCCATCACAACAACACATCCAACCGGACCCAACGACGCGCCCACCGAAATAGCGGCAAACGTCGACTGGCCACTCAGCCGCGCCAGCGACTGCCCATTAATCATCGCCGCACAAATACAGACGAGCGTAGACTGGCCTCCCAGCCGCGCCAGCTACGCATCAACACGAATTTCGACGGTAGACTGGCCCTTCAGCCGCGCCAGCTACCACGGGTTTCCGGCTTCCGCGACGGTCTCAGCCGTGTCCTTTCCCAGGTGGGCCCTCCGTTGCGCCCCATGACCACTCTCTCGCCTACTGCGATTGTGAAGCTGGAAGTCGGGGGGGGACTGCTCCGCATCCGGGCGATCATTGATGCCTGCTCCCCCCGCACAGTGATCGATCGCAGCTTGGCGGAAGAGTTAGGGCTGCATACGACCCACTCGGGCGGAGAACGCGGCTGCTTCCTCCGAGTCCGCGGGAACCATGGAAACCCGAAAAGTATAACGGCGCACGCGTTATGCGTGCCCAATCTACAGCGGATCAGCCCAGCCCAGAACGTCGACGCCCGAGTCGCCGCTCCTTATGAGCATATTCGGCTGGCTGATCCGCAGTTTTTTATTTCAACGCCGATCCACCTCGTACTAGATGGGGACGTCTATGCCGACGTCATAACAGCGGGCACTCTTCCACCGTCGTTTGGGCCACTGCTTGCCCAAAGCACGATTTTTGGATTTGTGCTATCGGGAGCCGTTAGCATGTAAGGCTAGATTTAAGAACAAATAACATTTTTTTTTTTTTTTCTTTTTCTTGTTTTTATTTAAAGTAAATAAAACCACTTATTTCATGGCAAGAAATATACAGCGTTCTTATTTTCTAAAGTTTCTTCCTCCTCTCTCTTAGCTCTAGGTGCGATACGATGGAGCCGCCAAACTTCAAACGGCATTTCGGAGGCATACGACTGGGACAGCGCCAGCCGGCACTCACTAGGATAGTTTAAGTCCTTAGCTTAAGAGGAGGCGCGGTGGAAAATCCTGGGGCGGGGTAAGATGTTGCGGATCGCAAGGGGGCCGGCATGTTTAGGCGAGATGCCTAAAGTCTTAAAAAATGGGCCACCCTAATGTAACTTTAGCGCCCTTCCAATCACTCACACCAACCCACCCACCTGTGTGGGCATGCATGCATATTCGTGTTTTGTCAGCACACATATACATGCATGGGGGTGTGCATGTGTGGGTTCACCTCCCCTTAAAACCGGAGGATGATTTTCAGGTTCAACGGTTGTCCTCGATTGAAAAACCGTCTACTTTTCCAGAGACAGTCGACACGACAACATCACGGCCAGCCCAGGATTTCGCGCCCGCACCAAGGTAAACTAATTGTTTATAAATTATATTTTATCTAAATACACGGCCAACTTTTTATAACGAGAATCTCGTTGTTTCTTGTTTATTTTCATTTCGAGCACAAATTCGACCGCCGTGCTTTTGAGCCACCGCCGCTCCCAGTTAGCACCACGCTCCCAGTTAGCAACCCACCTACCAAATTTCATTAATTTAGTGGTATTCGCTATCGAATTATCTCATTTATTCAATACTTCGATATTTTCGATATAGGAAAAGGGGGCGTGGTTATCGTCCGATTTCGCTCATTTTCAATACCAATCTATTCTGAGTCTAAATAAGCCCGCATACCGAATTTGGTGAAGATATCTCAATATTTGCTCAAGTTATCGTGTTAACGGACAGACGGACGGACATGGCTCAATCAAATTTTTTTTCGATCCTAATCATTTTGATTAATGGAAGTCTATATCTATATCGATTCCCTTATACCTGTACAACCAACCGTTATCCAAACAAAGTTATAATGCCCTGTGTACAAGTACAGCTGGGTATAAAAACAAATGGTGGCTTTCAGCCGATTTCGCTATTTTCACAGCAAACAGTGTTCGCTACGAAAAAAATGTCTATGCCAAATTTTAATTTTATATCTCCAACGGCTATTGATTTACAGCTTGTTAAACTTCTGAATTTGCTTCTTCTCATTTTAATTACCAATCTATTCTGAATCTAAATAAGCCCGCATACCGAATTTGGTGAAGATATCTCAATATTTGCTCAAGTTATCGCGTTAACGGACAGACGGACGGACGGAAAGACGGACGGACAGACGGACGGACATGGCTCAATACATTTTTTTTTCGATCCTGGTCATTTTGATACATGGATGTCTATATCTATCTCGATTCCCTTATACCTGTACAACCAACCGTTATCCAAACAAAGCTATAATACCCTGTGTACAAGTACAGCTGGGTATAAAAAGAAAGCGTGGCTTTCAGCCGATTTCGCTATTTTCACAGCAAACAGTTGTCGCTACGAAAAAAATGTCTAAGCCAAATTTCAATTTTATATCTCCAACGGCTATTGATTTACAGCTTGTTAAACTTCTGAATTTGCTTCTTCTCATTTTCATTACCAATCTATTCTGAATCTAAATAAGCCCGCATACCGAAATTGGTGAAGATATCTCAATATTTTCTCAAGTTATCGTGTTAACGGACAGACGGACGGACGGACAGACGGACGGACATGGCTCAATAAATTTCTTTTTCGATCCTGGTCATTTTGATACATGGAAGTCTATATCTATCTCGATTCCCTTATACCTGTACAACCAACCGTTATCCAAACAAAGTTATAATACCCTGTGTACAAGTACAGCTGGGTATAAAAAGAAAGCGTGGCTTTTAGGCGGTTTTTTCTCATTTTCACAGCAAACAGTTGTCGCTACGGAAAAAATGTCTATGCCAAATTTTAATTTTATATCTCCAACGGCTATTGATTTACAGCTTGTTAAATGTGGGAGTTGACATGCCCATATTCCAAAATTTTACTGAACTTGTATTTTGCGTTATAAAATCAATCCACCTACCAAATTTTATTAATTTAGTGGTATTCGTTTTCGAATTGTCTAATTTTTTCAATTTTTCGATATTTTCGATTTATTAAAAGGGCGCGTGGTTATCGTCCGACTTCGCTCATTTTCGCTACCAATCTATTCTGAATCTAAATAAGCCCACATACGAAATTTGGTGAAGATATCTCAATATTTGCTCAAGTTATCGTGTTAACGGACAGACGGACGGACGGATAGACGGACGGACATGGCTCAATCAAATTTTTTCGATCCTGGTCATTTTGATATATGGAAGTCTATATCTATCTCGATTCCTTTATACCCGTACAACCAACCGTTATCCAAACAAAGTTATAATGCCCTGTGTACAAGTACAGCTGGGTATAAAAACAAAGCGTGGCTTTCAGCCGATTTCGCTATTTTCACAGCAAACAGTTGTCGCTACGAAAAAAATGTCTATGCCGAATTTCACTGTTAGATCTACAACGGCTATTGATTTACAGCTTGTTAAACTTCTGAATTTGAAAATTTTACTGAAATTGTGTTTTGCATTATAAAATCAACCCACCTACCAAATTTCATTAATCTAGTGGTATTCGCTATCGAATTATCTCATTTATTCAATACTTCGATATTTTCGATATAGGAAAAGGGGGCGTGGTTATTGTCCGATTTCGCTCATTTTCAATACCAATCTATTCTGAGTCTAAATAAGCCCACATACCGAATTTGGTGAAGATATCTCAATATTTGCTCAAGTTATCGTGTTAACGGACAGACGGACGGACATGGCTCAATCAAATTTTTTTTCGATCCTAATCATTTTGATTAATGGAAGTCTATATCTATATCGATTCGCTTATACCTGTACAACCAACCGTTATCCAAACAAAGTTATAATGCCCTGTGTACAAGTACAGCTGGGTATAAAAACAAATGGTGGCTTTCAGCCGATTTCGCTATTTTCACAGCAAACAGTGTTCGCTACGAAAAAAATGTCTATGCCAAATTTTAATTTTATATCTCCAACGGCTATTGATTTACAGCTTGTTAAACTTCTGAATTTGCTTCTTCTCATTTTCATTACCAATCTATTCTGAATCTAAATAAGCCCGCATACCGAATTTGGTGAAGATATCTCAATATTTGCTCAAGTTATCGCGTTAACGGACAGACGGACGGACGGAAAGACGGACGGACAGACGGACGGACATGGCTCAATACATTTTTTTTTCGATCCTGGTCATTTTGATACATGGATGTCTATATCTATCTCGATTCCCTTATACCTGTACAACCAACCGTTATCCAAACAAAGCTATAATACCCTGTGTACAAGTACAGCTGGGTATAAAAAGAAAGCGTGGCTTTCAGCCGATTTCGCTATTTTCACAGCAAACAGTGTTCGCTACGAAAAAAATGTCTATGCCAAATTTTAATTTTATATCTCCAACGGCTATTGATTTACAGCTTGTTAAACTTCGGAATTTGCTTCTTCTCATTTTCATTACCAATCTATTCTGAATCTTAATAAACCCACATACCGAATTTGGTGAAGATATCTCAATATTTTCTCAAGTTATCGTGTTAAGGGACAGACGGACGGACATGGCTCAATCAAATTTTTTTTCGCTCCTGGTCATTTTGATATATGGAAGTCTATATCTATATCGATTCCCTTATACCAGTACAACCAACCGTTATCCAAACAAAGTTATAATACCCTGTGTACAAGTACAGCTGGGTATAAAACCAAAGCGTGGCTTTCAGCCGATTTCGCTATTTTCACAGCAAACAGTTGTCGCTACGGAAAAAATGTCTATGCCAAATTTTAATTTTATATCTCCAACGGCTATTGATTTACAGCTTGTTAAACTTCTGAATTTGCTTCTTCTCATTTTCATTACCAATCTATTCTGAATCCAAATAAGCCCGCTTACCGAATTTGGTGAAGATATCTCAATATTTTCTCAAGTTATCGTGTTAACGGACAGCCGGACGGACGGACAGACGGACGGACATGGCTCAATCAAATTTTTTTCGATCCTGGTCATTTTGATATATGGAACTCTATATCTATCTCGATTCCTTTATACCCGTACAACCAACCGTTATCCAAACAAAGTTATAATGCCCTGTGTACAAGTACAGCTGGGTATAAAACCAAAGCGTGGCTTTCAGCCGATTTCGCTATTTTCACAGCAAACAGTTGTCGCTACGAAAAAAATGTCTATGCCGAATTTCACTGTTAGATCTACAACGGCTATTGATTTACAGCTTGTTAAACTTCTGAATTTGAAAATTTTACTGAAATTGTGTTTTGCGTTATAAAATCAATCCACCTATAAAATTTCATTAATTTAGTGGTATTCGCTATCGAATTATCTCATTTATTCAATTCTTCCATATTTTCGATATAGGAAAAGGGGGCGTGGTTATCGTCCGATTTCGCTCATTTTCAATACCAATCTATTCTGAGTCTAAATAAGCCCACATAAAGAATTTGGTGAAGATATCTCAATATTTTCTCAAGTTATCGTGTTAACGGACAGACGGACGGACGGACAGACGGACGGACATGGCTCAATAAATTTTTTTTTTCGATCCTGGTCATTTTGATACATGGAAGTCTATATCTATCTCGATTCCCTTATACCAGTACAACCAACCGTTATCCAAACAAAGTTATAATACCCTGTGTACAAGTACAGCTGGGTATAAAAAGAAAGCGTTTCTTTTAGCCGATTTCGCTCATTTTAACAGCAAACAGTTGTCGCTATGGAAAAAATGTCTATGCCAAATTTGAATTTTATATCTCCAACGGCTATTGATTTACAGCTTGTTAAACTTCTGAATTTGCTTCTTCTCATTTTCATTACTAATCTATTCTGAATCTAAATAAGCCCGCATACCGAATTTGGTGAAGATATCTCAATATTTTCTCAAGTTATCGTGTTAACGGACAGACGGACGGACGGACAGACGGACGGATCCTGGTCATTTTGATATATGGAAGTCTATATCTATCTCGATTCCTTTATACCCGTACAACCAACCGTTATCCAAACAAAGTTATAATGCCCTGTGTACAAGTACAGCTGGGTATAAAAACAAATGGTGGCTTTCAGCCGATTTCGCTATTTTCACAGCAAACAGTGTTCGCTACGAAAAAAATGTCTATGCCAAATTTTAATTTTATATCTCCAACGGCTATTGATTTACAGCTTGTTAAACTTCTGAATTTGCTTCTTCTCATTTTCATTACCAATCTATTCTGAATCTAAATAAGCCCGCATACCGAATTTGGTGAAGATATCTCAATATTTTTTCAAGTTATCGTGTTA
This sequence comes from Merzomyia westermanni, assembly GCA_949987695.1. Lineage (NCBI taxonomy): Eukaryota > Metazoa > Arthropoda > Insecta > Diptera > Tephritidae > Merzomyia > Merzomyia westermanni. The sequence continues at coordinate 90,649,777 of OX465291.1, forward strand.
ACGGACAGACGGACGGACGGACAGACGGACGGACATGGCTCAATCAAATTTTTTTTCGATCCTGGTCATTTTGATATATGGAAGTCTGTATCTATATCGATTCCCTTATACACGTACAACCAACCGTTATCCAAACAAAGTTATAATACCCTGTGTACAAGTACAGCTGGGTATAAAAAGAAAGCGTTTCTTTTAGCCGATTTCGCTCATTTTAACAGCAAACAGTTGTCGCTACGGAAAAAATGTCTATGCCAAATTTGAATTTTATATCTCCAACGGCTATTGATTTACAGCTTGTTAAACTTCTGAATTTGCTTCTTCTCATTTTCATTACTAATCTATTCTGAATCTAAATAAGCCCGCAAACCGAACGGCTCAATCAAATTTTTTTCGATCCTGGTCATTTTGATATATGGAACTCTATATCTATCTCGATTCCTTTATACCCGTACAACCAATCGTTATCCAAACAAAGTTATAATGCCCTGTGTACAAGTACAGCTGGGTATAAAACCAAAGCGTGGCTTTCAGCCGATTTCGCTATTTTCACAGCAAACAGTTGTCGCTACGAAAAAAATGTCTATGCCGAATTTCACTGTTAGATCTACAACGGCTATTGATTTACAGCTTGTTAAACTTCTGAATTTGAAAATTTTACTGAAATTGTGTTTTGCGTTATAAAATCAATCCACCTATAAAATTTTATTAATTTAGTGGTATTCGCTATCGAATTATCTCATTTATTCAATTCTTCCATATTTTCGATATAGGAAAAGGGGGCGTGGTTATCGTCCGATTTCGCTCATTTTCAATACCAATCTATTCTGAGTCTAAATAAGCCCACATACCGAATTTGGTGAAGATATCTCAATATTTGCTCAAGTTATCGTGTTAACGGACAGACGGACGGACATGGCTCAATCAAATTTTTTTTCGATCCTGGTCATTTTGATATATGGAAGTCTATATCTATCTCTATTCCTTTATACCTGTACAACCAACCGTTATCCAAATAAAGTTATAATACCTTGTGTACAAGTGCAGCTGGGTATAAAAAGAAAGCGTGGCTTTCAGCCGATTTCGCTCATTTTAACAGCAAACAGTTGTCGCTACGAAAAAAATGTCTATGCCGAATTTCACTGTTAGATCTACAACGGCTATTGATTTATAGCTTGTTAAACTTCTGAATTTGAAAATTTTACTGAAATTGTGTTTTGCGTTATAAAATCAATCCACCTATAAAATTTTATTAATTTAGTGGTATTCGCTGTCGAATTATCTCATTTATTCAATTCTTCCATATTTTCGATATAGGAAAAGGGGGCGTGGTTATCGTCCGATTTCGCTCATTTTCAACACCAATCTATTCTGAGTCTAAATAAGCCCACATACCGAATTTGGTGAAGATATCTCAATATTTTCTCAAGTTATCGTGTTAACGGACAGACGGACGGACATGGCTCAATCAAATTTTTTTTTCGATCCTGGTCATTTTGATACATGGAAGTCTATATCTATCTCGATTCCCTTATACCTGTACAACCAACCGTTATCCAAACAAAGTTATAATACCCTGTGTACAAGTACAGCTGGGTATAAAAAGAAAGCGTGGCTTTTAGCCTTTTAGCCGATTTTGCTCATTTCCACAGCAAACAGTTGTCGCTACGAAAAAATGTCTATGCCAAATTTTAATTTTATATCTCCAACGGCTATTGATTTCCAGCTTGTTAAACTTCTGAATTTGCTTCTTCTCATTTTCATTACCAATCTATTCTGAATCTAAATAAGCCCGCATACCGAATTTGGTGAAGATATCTCAATATTTTCTCAAGTTATCGTGTTAACGGACAGACGGACGGACGGACAGACGGACGGACATGGCTCAATAAAATTTTTTTCGATCCTGGTCATTTTGATATATGGAAGTCTATATCTATCTCGATTCCTTTATACCCGTACAACCAACCGTTATCCAAACAAAGTTATAATGCCCTGTGTACAAGTACAGCTGGGTATAAAAACAAAGCGTTTCTTTTAGCCGATTTCGCTCATTTTAACAGCAAACAGTTGTCGCTACGGAAAAAATGTCTATGGCAAATTTGAATTTTATATCTCCAACGGCTATTGATTTACAGCTTGTTAAACTTCTGAATTTGCTTCTTCTCATTTTCATTACTAATCTATTCTGAATCTAAATAAGCCCGCATACCGAATTTGGTGAAGATATCTCAATATTTTCTCAAGTTATCGTGTTAACGGACAGACGGACGGACGGACAGACGGACGGACATGGCTCAATCAAATTTTTTTCGATCCTGGTCATTTTGATATATGGAAGTCTATATCTATCTCGATTCCTTTATACCCGTACAACCAACCGTTATCCAAACAAAGTTATAATGCCCTGTGTACAAGTACAGCTGGGTATAAAAACAAAGCGTGGGTTTCAGCCGATTTCGCTATTTTCACAGCAAACAGTGTTCGCTTCGAAAAAAATGTCTATGCCAAATTTTAATTTTATATCTCCAACGGCTATTGATTTACAGCTTGTTAAAATTCTGAATTTGCTTATTCTCATTTTCATTACCAATCTATTCTGAATCTAAATAAGCCCGCATACCGAATTTGGTGAAGATATCTCAATATTTTCTCAAGTTATCGTGTTAACGGACAGACGGACGGACATGGCTCAATCAAATTTTTTTTCGATCCTGGTCATTTTGATATATGGAAGTCTGTATCTATATCGATTCCCTTATACCAGTACAACCAACCGTTATCCAAACAAAGTTATAATACCCTGTGTACAAGTACAGCTGGGTATAAAAAGAAAGCGTTTCTTTTAGCCGATTTCGCTCATTTTAACAGCAAACAGTTGTCGCTACGGAAAAAATGTCTATGCCAAATTTGAATTTTATATCTCCAACGGCTATTGATTTACAGCTTGTTAAACTTCTGAATTTGCTTCTTCTCATTTTCATTACTAATCTATTCTGAATCTAAATAAGCCCGCATACCGAATTTGGTGAAGATATCTCAATATTTTCTCAAGTTATCGTGTTAACGGACAGACGGACGGACGGACAGACGGACGGACATGGCTCAATCAAATTTTTTTTGATCCTGGTCATTTTGATATATGGAACTCTATATCTATCTCGATTCCTTTATACCCGTACAACCAACCGTTATCCAAACAAAGTTATAATACCCTGTGTACAAGTACAGCTGGGTATAAAACCAAAGCGTGGCTTTCAGCCGATTTCGCTATTTTCACAGCAAACAGTTGTCGCTACGAAAAAAATGTCTATGCCGAATTTCACTGTTAGATCTACACCGGCTATTGATTTACAGCTTGTTAAACTTCTGAATTTGAAAATTTTACTGAAATTGTGTTTTGCGTTATAAAATCAATCCACCTATAAAATTTCATTAATCTAGTGGTATTCGCTATCGAATTATCTCATTTATTCAATTCTTCCATATTTTCGATATAGGAAAAGGGGGCGTGGTTATCGTCCGATTTCGCTCATTTTCAATACCAATCTATTCTGAGTCTAAATAAGCCCACATACCGAATTTGGTGAAGATATCTCAATATTTGCTCAAGTTATCGTGTTAACGGACAGACGGACGGACATGGCTCAATCAAATTTTTTTTCGATCCTAGTCATTTTGATATATGGAAGTCTATATCTATCTCTATTCCTTTATACCTGTACAACCAACCGTTATCCAAATAAAGTTATAATACCTTGTGTACAAGTGCAGCTGGGTATAAAAAGAAAGCGTGGCTTTCAGCCGATTTCGCCATTTTCACAGCAAACAGTTGTCGCTACGAAAAAAATGTCTATGCCAAATTTCAATTTTATATCTCCAACGGCTATTGATTTACAGCTTGTTAAACTTCTGAATTTGCTTCTTCTCATTTTCATTACCAATCTATTCTGAATCTAAATAAGCCCGCATACTGAATTTGGTGAAGATATCTCAATATTTTCTCAAGTTATCGTGTTAACGGACAGACGGACGGACATGGCTCAATAAATTTTTTTTTCGATCCTGGTCATTTTGATACATGGAAGTCTATATCTATCTCGATTCCCTTATACCTGTACAACCAACCGTTATCCAAACAAAGTTATAATACCCTGTGTACAAGTACAGCTGGGTATAAAAAGAAAGCGTGGCTTTTAGCCTTTTAGCCGATTTTTCTCATTTTCACAGCAAACAGTTGTCGCTACGAAAAAATGTCTATGGCAAATTTGAATTTTATATCTCCAACGGCTATTGATTTACAGCTTGTTAAACTTCTGAATTTGCTTCTTCTCATTTTCATTACTAATCTATTCTGAATCTAAATAAGCCCGCATACCGAATTTGGTGAAGATATCTCAATATTTTCTCAAGTTATCGTGTTAACGGACAGACGGACGGACGGACAGACGGACGGACATGGCTCAATCAAATTTTTTTCGATCCTGGTCATTTTGATATATGGAAGTCTATATCTATCTCGATTCCTTTATACCCGTACAACCAACCGTTATCCAAACAAAGTTATAATGCCCTGTGTACAAGTACAGCTGGGTATAAAAACAAAGCGTGGCTTTCAGCCGATTTCGCTATTTTCACAGCAAACAGTGTTCGCTTCGAAAAAAATGTCTATGCCAAATTTTAATTTTATATCTCCAACGGCTATTGATTTACAGCTTGTTAAACTTCTGAATTTGCTTATTCTCATTTTCATTACTAATCTATTCTGAATCTAAATAAGCCCGCATACCGAATTTGGTGAAGATATCTCAATATTTTCTCAAGTTATCGTGTTAACGGACAGACGGACGGACATGGCTCAATAAATTTTTTTTTCGATCCTGGTCATTTTGATACATGGAAGTCTATATCTATCTCGATTCCCTTATACCTGTACAACCAACCGTTATCCAAACAAAGTTATAATACCCTGTGTACAAGTACAGCTGGGTATAAAAAGAAAGCGTGGCTTTTAGCCTTTTAGCCGATTTTTCTCATTTTCACAGCAAACAGTTGTCGCTACGAAAAAATGTCTATGGCAAATTTGAATTTTATATCTCCAACGGCTATTGATTTACAGCTTGTTAAACTTCTGAATTTGCTTCTTCTCATTTTCATTACTAATCTATTCTGAATCTAAATAAGCCCGCATACCGAATTTGGTGAAGATATCTCAATATTTTCTCAAGTTATCGTGTTAACGGACAGACGGACGGACGGACAGACGGACGGACATGGCTCAATCAAATTTTTTTCGATCCTGGTCATTTTGATATATGGAAGTCTATATCTATCTCGATTCCTTTATACCCGTACAACCAACCGTTATCCAAACAAAGTTATAATGCCCTGTGTACAAGTACAGCTGGGTATAAAAACAAAGCGTGGCTTTCAGCCGATTTCGCTATTTTCACAGCAAACAGTGTTCGCTTCGAAAAAAATGTCTATGCCAAATTTTAATTTTATATCTCCAACGGCTATTGATTTACAGCTTGTTAAACTTCTGAATTTGCTTATTCTCATTTTCATTACCAATCTATTCTGAATCTAAATAAGCCCGCATACCGAATTTGGTGAAGATATCTCAATATTTTCTCAAGTTATCGTGTTAACGGACAGACGGACGGACATGGCTCAATAAATTTTTTTTTTCGATCCTGGTCATTTTGATACATGGAAGTCTATATCTATCTCGATTCCCTTATACCTGTACAACCAACCGTTATCCAAACAAAGTTATAATACCCTGTGTACAAGTACAGCTGGGTATAAAAAGAAAGCGTGGCTTTTAGCCTTTTAGCCGATTTTTCTCATTTTCACAGCAAACAGTTGTCGCTACGAAAAAATGTCTATGGCAAATTTGAATTTTATATCTCCAACGGCTATTGATTTACAGCTTGTTAAACTTCTGAATTTGCTTCTTCTCATTTTCATTACTAATCTATTCTGAATCTAAATAAGCCCGCATACCGAATTTGGTGAAGATATCTCAATATTTTCTCAAGTTATCGTGTTAACGGACAGACGGACGGACGGACAGACGGACGGACATGGCTCAATCAAATTTTTTTCGATCCTGGTCATTTTGATATATGGAAGTCTATATCTATCTCGATTCCTTTATACCCGTACAACCAACCGTTATCCAAACAAAGTTATAATGCCCTGTGTACAAGTACAGCTGGGTATAAAAACAAAGCGTGGCTTTCAGCCGATTTCGCTATTTTCACAGCAAACAGTGTTCGCTTCGAAAAAAATGTCTATGCCAAATTTTAATTTTATATCTCCAACGGCTATTGATTTACAGCTTGTTAAACTTCTGAATTTGCTTATTCTCATTTTCATTACCAATCTATTCTGAATCTAAATAAGCCCGCATACCGAATTTGGTGAAGATATCTCAATATTTTCTCAAGTTATCGTGTTAACGGACAGACGGACGGACATGGCTCAATAAATTTTTTTTTCGATCCTGGTCATTTTGATACATGGAAGTCTATATCTATCTCGATTCCCTTATACCTGTACAACCAACCGTTATCCAAACAAAGTTATAATACCCTGTGTACAAGTACAGCTGGGTATAAAAAGAAAGCGTGGCTTTTAGCCTTTTAGCCGATTTTTCTCATTTTCACAGCAAACAGTTGTCGCTACGAAAAAATGTCTATGGCAAATTTGAATTTTATATCTCCAACGGCTATTGATTTACAGCTTGTTAAACTTCTGAATTTGCTTCTTCTCATTTTCATTACTAATCTATTCTGAATCTAAATAAGCCCGCATACCGAATTTGGTGAAGATATCTCAATATTTTCTCAAGTTATCGTGTTAACGGACAGACGGACGGACGGACAGACGGACGGACATGGCTCAATCAAATTTTTTTCGATCCTGGTCATTTTGATATATGGAAGTCTATATCTATCTCGATTCCTTTATACCCGTACAACCAACCGTTATCCAAACAAAGTTATAATGCCCTGTGTACAAGTACAGCTGGGTATAAAAACAAAGCGTGGCTTTCAGCCGATTTCGCTATTTTCACAGCAAACAGTGTTCGCTTCGAAAAAAATGTCTATGCCAAATTTTAATTTTATATCTCCAACGGCTATTGATTTACAGCTTGTTAAACTTCTGAATTTGCTTATTCTCATTTTCATTACCAATCTATTCTGAATCTAAATAAGCCCGCATACCGAATTTGGTGAAGATATCTCAATATTTTCTCAAGTTATCGTGTTAACGGACAGACGGACGGACGGACAGACGGACGGACATGGCTCAATCAAATTTTTTTTCGATCCTGGTCATTTTGATATATGGAAGTCTGTATCTATATCGATTCCCTTATACACGTACAACCAACCGTTATCCAAACAAAGTTATAATACCCTGTGTACAAGTACAGCTGGGTATAAAAACAAAGCGTGGCTTTCAGCCGATTTAGCTATTTTCACAGCAAACAGTTGTCGCTACGAAAAAAATGTCTATGCGGAATTTCACTGTTAGATCTACAACGGCTATTGATTTACAGCTTGTTAAACTTCTGAATTTGAAAATTTTACTGAAATTGTGTTTTGCGTTATAAAATCAATCCACCTACCAAATTTCATTAACTTAGTGGTATTCGCTATCGAATTATCTCATTTATTCAATTCTTCCATATTTCCGATATAGGAAAAGGGGGCGTGGTTATCGTCCGATTTCGCTCATTTTCAATACCAATCTATTCTGAGTCTAAATAAGCCCACATACCGAATTTGGTGAAGATATCTCAATATTTGCTCAAGTTATCGTGTTAACGGACAGACGGACGGACATGGCTCAATCAAATTTTTTTTCGATCCTAGTCATTTTGATATATGGAAGTCTATATCTATCTCTATTCCTTTATACCTGTACAACCAACCGTTATCCAAATAAAGTTATAATACCTTGTGTACAAGTGCAGCTGGGTATAAAAAGAAAGCGTGGCTTTCAGCCGATTTCGCCATTTTCACAGCAAACAGTTGTCGCTACGAAAAAAATGTCTATGCCAAATTTCAATTTTATATCTCCAACGGCTATTGATTCACAGCTTGTTAAACTTCTGAATTTGCTTCTTCTCATTTTCATTACCAATCTATTCTGAATCTAAATAAGCCCGCATACCGAATTTGGTGAAGATATCTCAATATTTTCTCAAGTTATCGTGTTAACGGACAGACGGACGGACATGGCTCAATAAATTTTTTTTTCGATCCTGGTCATTTTGATACATGGAAGTCTATATCTATCTCGATTCCCTTATACCTGTACAACCAACCGTTATCCAAACAAAGTTATAATACCCTGTGTACAAGTACAGCTGGGTATAAAAAGAAAGCGTGGCTTTTAGCCTTTTAGCCGATTTTTCTCATTTTCACAGCAAACAGTTGTCGCTACGAAAAAATGTCTATGGCAAATTTGAATTTTATATCTCCAACGGCTATTGATTTACAGCTTGTTAAACTTCTGAATTTGCTTCTTCTCATTTTCATTACTAATCTATTCTGAATCTAAATAAGCCCGCATACCGAATTTGGTGAAGATATCTCAATATTTTCTCAAGTTATCGTGTTAACGGACAGACGGACGGACGGACAGACGGACGGACATGGCTCAATCAAATTTTTTTCGATCCTGGTCATTTTGATATATGGAAGTCTATATCTATCTCGATTCCTTTATACCCGTACAACCAACCGTTATCCAAACAAAGTTATAATGCCCTGTGTACAAGTACAGCTGGGTATAAAAACAAAGCGTGGCTTTCAGCCGATTTCGCTATTTTCACAGCAAACAGTGTTCGCTTCGAAAAAAATGTCTATGCCAAATTTTAATTTTATATCTCCAACGGCTATTGATTTACAGCTTGTTAAACTTCTGAATTTGCTTATTCTCATTTTCATTACCAATCTATTCTGAATCTAAATAAGCCCGCATACCGAATTTGGTGAAGATATCTCAATATTTTCTCAAGTTATCGTGTTAACGGACAGACGGACGGACATGGCTCAATAAATTTTTTTTTCGATCCTGGTCATTTTGATACATGGAAGTCTATATCTATCTCGATTCCCTTATACCTGTACAACCAACCGTTATCCAAACAAAGTTATAATACCCTGTGTACAAGTACAGCTGGGTATAAAAAGAAAGCGTGGCTTTTAGCCTTTTAGCCGATTTTTCTCATTTTCACAGCAAACAGTTGTCGCTACGAAAAAATGTCTATGGCAAATTTGAATTTTATATCTCCAACGGCTATTGATTTACAGCTTGTTAAACTTCTGAATTTGCTTCTTCTCATTTTCATTACTAATCTATTCTGAATCTAAATAAGCCCGCATACCGAATTTGGTGAAGATATCTCAATATTTTCTCAAGTTATCGTGTTAACGGACAGACGGACGGACGGACAGACGGACGGACATGGCTCAATCAAATTTTTTTCGATCCTGGTCATTTTGATATATGGAAGTCTATATCTATCTCGATTCCTTTATACCCGTACAACCAACCGTTATCCAAACAAAGTTATAATGCCCTGTGTACAAGTACAGCTGGGTATAAAAACAAAGCGTGGCTTTCAGCCGATTTCGCTATTTTCACAGCAAACAGTGTTCGCTTCGAAAAAAATGTCTATGCCAAATTTTAATTTTATATCTCCAACGGCTATTGATTTACAGCTTGTTAAACTTCTGAATTTGCTTATTCTCATTTTCATTACCAATCTATTCTGAATCTAAATAAGCCCGCATACCGAATTTGGTGAAGATATCTCAATATTTTCTCAAGTTATCGTGTTAACGGACAGACGGACGGACATGGCTCAATAAATTTTTTTTTCGATCCTGGTCATTTTGATATATGGAAGTCTATATCTATCTCGATTCCCTTATACCTGTACAACCAACCGTTATCCAAACAAAGTTATAATACCCTGTGTACAAGTACAGCTGGGTATAAAAAGAAAGCGTGGCTTTTAGCCTTTTAGCCGATTTTTCTCATTTTCACAGCAAACAGTTGTCGCTACGAAAAAATGTCTATGGCAAATTTGAATTTTATATCTCCAACGGCTATTGATTTACAGCTTGTTAAACTTCTGAATTTGCTTCTTCTCATTTTCATTACTAATCTATTCTGAATCTAAATAAGCCCGCATACCGAATTTGGTGAAGATATCTCAATATTTTCTCAAGTTATCGTGTTAACGGACAGACGGACGGACGGACAGACGGACGGACATGGCTCAATCAAATTTTTTTCGATCCTGGTCATTTTGATATATGGAAGTCTATATCTATCTCGATTCCTTTATACCCGTACAACCAACCGTTATCCAAACAAAGTTATAATGCCCTGTGTACAAGTACAGCTGGGTATAAAAACAAAGCGTGGCTTTCAGCCGATTTCGCTATTTTCACAGCAAACAGTGTTCGCTTCGAAAAAAATGTCTATGCCAAATTTTAATTTTATATCTCCAACGGCTATTGATTTACAGCTTGTTAAACTTCTGAATTTGCTTATTCTCATTTTCATTACCAATCTATTCTGAATCTAAATAAGCCCGCATACCGAATTTGGTGAAGATATCTCAATATTTTCTCAAGTTATCGTGTTAACGGACAGACGGACGGACATGGCTCAATAAATTTTTTTTTCGATCCTGGTCATTTTGATACATGGAAGTCTATATCTATCTCGATTCCCTTATACCTGTACAACCAACCGTTATCCAAACAAAGTTATAATACCCTGTGTACAAGTACAGCTGGGTATAAAAAGAAAGCGTGGCTTTTAGCCTTTTAGCCGATTTTTCTCATTTTCACAGCAAACAGTTGTCGCTACGAAAAAATGTCTATGGCAAATTTTAATTTTATATCTCCAACGGCTATTGATTTACAGCTTGTTAAACTTCTGAATTTGCTTCTTCTCATTTTCATTACTAATCTATTCTGAATCTAAATAAGCCCGCATACCGAATTTGGTGAAGATATCTCAATATTTTCTCAAGTTATCGTGTTAACGGACAGACGGACGGACGGACAGACGGACGGACATGGCTCAATCAAATTTTTTTCGATCCTGGTCATTTTGATATATGGAAGTCTATATCTATCTCGATTCCTTTATACCCGTACAACCAACCGTTATCCAAACAAAGTTATAATGCCCTGTGTACAAGTACAGCTGGGTATAAAAACAAAGCGTGGCTTTCAGCCGATTTCGCTATTTTCACAGCAAACAGTGTTCGCTTCGAAAAAAATGTCTATGCCAAATTTTAATTTTATATCTCCAACGGCTATTGATTTACAGCTTGTTAAACTTCTGAATTTGCTTATTCTCATTTTCATTACCAATCTATTCTGAATCTAAATAAGCCCGCATACCGAATTTGGTGAAGATATCTCAATATTTTCTCAAGTTATCGTGTTAACGGACAGACGGACGGACGGACAGACGGACGGACATGGCTCAATCAAATTTTTTTTCGATCCTGGTCATTTTGATATATGGAAGTCTGTATCTATATCGATTCCCTTATACACGTACAACCAACCGTTATCCAAACAAAGTTATAATACCCTGTGTACAAGTACAGCTGGGTATAAAAAGAAAGCGTTTCTTTTAGCCGATTTCGCTCATTTTAACAGCAAACAGTTGTCGCTACGTAAAAAATGTCTATGCCAAATTTCAATTTTATATCTCCAACGGCTATTGATTTACAGCTTGTTAAACTTCTGAATTTGCTTATTCTCATTTTCATTACCAATCTATTCTGAATCTAAATAAGCCCGCATACCGAATTTGGTGAAGATATCTCAATATTTTCTCAAGTTATCGTGTTAACGGACAGACGGACGGACGGACAGACGGACGGACATGGCTCAATCAAATTTTTTTTCGATCCTGGTCATTTTGATATATGGAAGTCTGTATCTATATCGATTCCCTTATACACGTACAACCAACCGTTATCCAAACAAAGTTATAATACCCTGTGTACAAGTACAGCTGGGTATAAAAAGAAAGCGTTTCTTTTAGCCGATTTCGCTCATTTTAACAGCAAACAGTTGTCGCTACGTAAAAAATGTCTATGCCAAATTTCAATTTTATATCTCCAACGGCTATTGATTTACAGCTTGTTAAACTTCTGAATTTGCTTATTCTCATTTTCATTACCAATCTATTCTGAATCTAAATAAGCCCGCATACCGAATTTGGTGAAGATATCTCAATATTTTCTCAAGTTATCGTGTTAACGGACAGACGGACGGACGGACAGACGGACGGACATGGCTCAATCAAATTTTTTTTCGATCCTGGTCATTTTGATATATGGAAGTCTGTATCTATATCGATTCCCTTATACACGTACAACCAACCGTTATCCAAACAAAGTTATAATACCCTGTGTACAAGTACAGCTGGGTATAAAAAGAAAGCGTTTCTTTTAGCCGATTTCGCTCATTTTAACAGCAAACAGTTGTCGCTACGAAAAAAATGTCTATGCCGAATTTCACTGTTAGATCTACACCGGCTATTGATTTACAGCTTGTTAAACTTCTGAATTTGAAAATTTTACTGAAATTGTGTTTTGCGTTATAAAATCAATCCACCTATAAAATTTTATTAATTTAGTGGTATTCGCTATCGAATTATCTCATTTATTCAATT